>LR756413.1:213570-305906 GCA_902729485.2 Mus minutoides | reverse complement strand
GGCGTCAGATCTCATTACAGATGGTTGTGAGCCACCATGTGGTTGCTGGGAATTGAACTCAGGACTTCTAGAAGAACAGTCAGTGTTCTTAATCACTGAGCTGTCTCTCCAGGCCATGGACTCATTTATATAAATATCTGGCTACCAAACATATGCCAGAAACCCTCTTCATTAAGGTGATAAACATTTTTTTTTTTTTGGTTTTTCAGACAGGGTTTCTCTGTGTAGCCCTGGCTGTCCTGGAACACACTCTGTAGAACAGGCTGGCCTTGAACTCAGAAATTCACCTGCCTCTGCCTCCCAAGTGCTAGAATTTAAGGTGTAAGCTACCACCGCCCGGCCATAAACATTTTTTTATACAAAAGAAAAGAAGCAAGCTAAGAGATTATGAGAGACATAAGCTATTTTAAGAGAGTTTAAAGAAGATTCTTCAAATATTTTAAAAGAGACCTGAATAAATCAGAAAGCATTATTCCTGATAAATAATGGGAAAGAAATAAAAGATTAAATACAATCTATCAACATTCAATCACATGCAAAAAAAATGCTTTCTTAAAAAAAAAAACAAAAACCAAACAGGGATATCTAAATATAGCTGTTCCTTTTATGCAAATATAGTATGACTTTGATTTCCAGATATTTCACCTTCTGTTCTAAAGACTTTCTTAGCTGGGCATGGTAGCTCACACCTATAATTCCAACACAACCTGAGGAGGATGAAGCAAGGGAACTGCACGTCTCAAGGTCAGTCGTGACTACAGAGCAAGACCCTGCTCTAAAAAGAAGAGAAAAAGAGGGGGAAGAGCTTTCTTCACCGTCCAATAACATCCTCCTTCGACCCCAGGTGTAAGGTGTTCTTTTGGTCCAGCCCAAACACTACTCCAAGAGTCTGCCTTTCACCTTGCTGAAACATACGCACAAGAAAAAAGGGAAAGCAATTAGCACTTCTTTTAAATTATTTAATTTCCTGAGACAGGTCTTTAAATATCCCAAGCTGGCCTCAAACTAGTTATGTAGTCTAGGCTATATAACTTCTTAATGCTCCTGCCTCACAAGTACTGGGATTGCTATAGGGGCTATAGTAACATCAGGAATTAGCGCTGCGATGTGCTCACTTCTCATATTCTGTTCCTTGTCACTTCTTTTTGATGTGTCTGCATGTGGTATGTATACATGAGTGAAGATGCCCTGGGAAGACAGATGAGCCTAGTCCTCCGACAGCTAGAGTTACTAGCTGGTGTGAGACAGCAGGCACAGCTGTGGGAACTGAGCTCTAATGGGTAAGCGATCTCTCCAGGACCCCACTACTCCTCACAATTACTTTCCTATTGTTGCAAAACACGTAATATAAAATGTACCATTTCAGCCATCTTAAGCATATAGTTTATTGACATGAAATTATTCATAATGCTCTCAGCAGGACCCATCACCACAGCTCTGCTTTCCACCAAAAACTGAGTCTAGAGATGGTAAGGCACTTGGCACCACTGTCAGTTACAGGAGGAACCTGAACTCAAATGTCTGACTCCTCCCACACATGAATGTCTTGCTTTTTAAAAGATTTTCTTATTGTATATGGTGTCCACGGAGGCCAGAATCTCTGGAACTGAAGTCAATACTGGCTGTGAGACATCAGGCTGTGGGACATCAGGCTGTGAGACATCCGGCTGTGAGACAGATATCAGGTGGACATTTTGGGAACTGACTCCGAGTCTACTGTAAGAACAAGCCAGTGCTCTTAACCACTGAGCCATCTCTCCAGCCCCAAATGTGTCTCATTTCCATTCACATTTCAGGCTGAACTGTGTTAAAACAAAGCATGTAACAACCCCCTTACCAAGTTTGTCATCTCACAGCTGGGCAGTGGTGGCGCACGCCTTTGATACCAGTGCTTGGGAGGCAGAGTTCTCAGGTGGGTCTCTCAGTTCAAGGGCAGCCTGGTCTACAGATAGAGTTCCAGGACAGATAGGGTTACACAGAGAAACCCTGTCTCAAAAAAAAAAAAAAAAAAAAAAAAAAAAAAGAATCCCAGCACTCGGGAGGCAGAGGCAGGTGGATTTCTGAGTTCGAGGCCATCCTGGTCTACAAAGTGAGCTCCAGGACAGCCAGAGCTACACAGAGAAACCCTGCCTCGAAAAACCAAAAGAAAGAAAGAAAGAAAGAAAGAAAGAAAGAAAGAAAGAAAGAAAGGAAGGAAGGAAGGAAGGAAGGAAGGAAGGAAGGAAGGAAGGAAGGAAGGAAGGAAGGAAGGAAAGAAGGAAAGAAGGAAGGAAGGAAGGAAGGAAGGAAGGAAGGAAGGAAGGAAAGAAAGAAAGAAAGAAAGAAAGATAGATAGATAGATAGAAAGAAAAGTCTGTCATCTCAACCTAGAGCTCTATCAGAGAGGCAGCAGAACTTCCTTGAGCCTGGAAAAGGTAGGAGAGTGTCTCAGACACACTGAGGTCTTTGGATCTCATAAATGTAACCTACTTTTGTCTAAAAGAAAACTAGCAGCCCCCTATCAAGCCAGGGACTTGGGTTGAGTCCTGGTGTCCAGCCCTCCCTGTAGTAGGAACACGGCCATGAAATAAGCCCCATCCCTCTGGCCCAGCAGACCTGAGCCTTTCCTGGTTCCACATCAAAACTTCACAGTGGCTCTAGCTNCTTTGGATCTCATAAATGTAACCTACTTTTGTCTAAAAGAAAACTAGCAGCCCCCTATCAAGCCAGGGACTTGGGTTGAGTCCTGGTGTCCAGCCCTCCCTGTAGTAGGAACACGGCCATGAAATAAGCCCCATCCCTCTGGCCCAGCAGACCTGAGCCTTTCCTGGTTCCACATCAAAACTTCACAGTGGCTCTAGCTGAAAAGCAAGATCCTCTGAAACAGCCAGCATCACTTCCCTGCTAATTGGGGAAAAGGCTTCTTTGCTTTTAACTTATATTCCCATAAGCTCTCTGTAGTTATAATTAAGTTTTCGATAAATGGGTGCTGCGCTATAACCGTGATGTTCTCTACAGAGTGACCAGGCCTCAGGGACTTGTTCACCACTAACAAGCTAATGTTTGTAAAACTCTGTAAAGACATGATGACTAAATACTATCATTATTAGTAGACTACTGGTCTACTAAATGTAAATTAAAGAGAGATAAAGAGGAAAGAAAACACATTAGTAAATCTGGTTAGGGACTGCTACATACAGCAAGATGTACTCAATATCTGAACCACTAGGGTAAAGAGTATCTGATTTTTTTCATTGCTGGAGAGATAAAACCCAGGACCCTATCCTAGGTTCCACCATTGAGCTTCAACCCCAGTCCCTAGCTAGGCTTGTTATGAATTCATGTATACAAGTGTTACAGCTAAGGAATGAAAACTGACTAGGGAGGAGGAGCCAAGATGTCAGCAGAGAAAGGCGGCATTAAGAACTGCTCCAACAATCCACGATGTATTTGAAAAACACTGGATAGGGAACAAAATAAAATCTACACTCACAGAAATAAACCAAAATATCTACGAGTGAGTAAAATCTACAACTGCACTGGAAGCAGATGCAGTAAGACATGCCTGTAAACCCTTCAGCACTTGGAGGCTGAGTCGGGAAGACCGGAAGTTCCAAGACAATCTGTGCTACATAGTGAGCATGAGGCCAAAGTGAACTGTATAGGGAGACTTAGTATCAAAAAACAGACCCATCAAACCACCTGCTTAAAACGCACAGAGCTGTGGTGAAAGCAGGACCTCTAGAAAAGCCCTCTGCTCTTCCTCTCCTCTCCTGAGAAGGGTGCGGTTCCAGCCTCAACAACTAGTCAGTTCCCTTTTCCTGTTCCCTTTCCTATGAAGGACAGTCATGGAATCAACTTAGACCCATGGGACTTAACTCAATGACACTCCTCTTCATCTCTGCTGTCTTACTCCAGTTACGCGCATAGCCTGTGATCCAAATCCCACGGCACTTGTGTTCACCTGTCACAGCCCCTACCATGTTATCACCCAAGGATTCTTCTAGCTTGGCCATGGCATGGAAGCTAGCCACCGGAATGGTTCATGTTCAAAAAGGAGGAAGAGAAGGAAAAAGAGGAGGATGAAATAGAGGAAGAGGAGGAGGAAAAAGGAAAAAAAGAAAAGAAAATATTTAGTTCAATTACATACAGGATGAAAATCTCTTCTTCAAAACACCTAGAAACAAAAGTATTTCAGATGAGTGGTTAGAATCTGAGGTTCCAAAGACAGCCATGAATAAATACAAGAAGGTATCTTTTGGAGAATCAATTCTACTAAAAGATTAGGAGCAGAGTATATGTTGATACTAAAACAGATCATTGAGTACAACATATATTCACAATAAGATGAAACTCCATGGGCTTGCCTTACCCACCCCGTGGCAGTAGAGTCCTACAGAAAAGCCTCCTGAAACCCATACACTTAATTTACCCCATAATAAGGCTACAACAGACACTATTGATCCAAAAAGCAGAGAATTTAATTTCCAGTGTAAAGTTAGGATGTCTAAGCATTAATGGGAAAAGTGCTCCAGAGAACTTGTTTTCCTGTTCTTCCTAGAAAGTTAGAAGTTTGTATCGAAGAAGTTTCCCTACCAGGTTAGTGATGCAAAGTTTCCCTACCATATTGGTGGTACACACCTTTAATTCCAGTATTCTGGAGGCAGAGACAGAGACAGGTAGATTTTTTGAGAGTTTGAAGTCAGCCTGGTCTACACAGCAAGTTTCAGGACAGCTAGAGCTCTATAGATAGCCCCTGTTTCAAAACAACAAGAACAACAGAAAGTAGTCGTTTCCCAGTGTGGAAGCCCCTCTAATATATCAGAGCTGCAGGAGGAGTGAGTAGCATCCAGAAAAATGACCAAAGGAGGCACTAGGTTTAGCCAACTACAACACAGACTCAAAGCCCAGTGAAACCCTGATGTTGGTCATGTCTTCTTCTCTTCCCTCCCACCTTGGAGAATCTGAGCACATTCACCAAGCACTTGCCATGTGCCTGGCCCTTGTGGAAGGAGCTCTGCATGGCACACACCTACCTACCTCCTGTGCATGCAGACCTCCATTTGCACACTAGCCTGAAAGAGTAAATGTTCACCTTGGAAAACCTCTTCAAAACTATTATGACTTAGCCTGGCAGTGGTGGCATATGCCTTTAATCCCAGCATTCGGGAGGCAGAGGCAGAGGAAGGTGGGTCTCAGTGAGTTTGACACCAGCCTTGTCTACAGAGTTCCAGAACAGCCAAGGATACACACACACACACACACACACACACACACACACACACACACGCCCTGTCTCCAAAATAAATAAATAAATAAATATTCTGACTCACCAGGCATGGTGGCTCATCCAACACTGGGGAGTCATGGCAGGAGGATCCCAAGTTTAAGGGCAGCCCGAGAGCCTATCTCAAAACCAAAACTCATCATGACTGACTCCTAGAGATATATTTACCCGGAATGCTGCTTACTGCTGTCGGAAAGGTTCTATCATTCCACTTGGTTATTCAATTTAACCTTTCTCACTACTTAAATGATACCAGGCTTCTCATTCATATGGCTCTAATGGTCAGGATGTATAATCTGTGTTTGAACTGGAGAAGAAATTAGGATATTAGAACAGCAGTTCCTTGGCTGGAGAGATGGCTCAGCGGTTAAGAGTACTGACTGCTCTTCTAGAGGTCCTGAGTTCAATTCCCAGCAACCACATGGTGGCTTACAACCATCTGTAATAGGGATCTGATGCCCTCTTCTGGTGTGTCAGACACACCAGCAACAGTGTACTCATATAAATAAATAAATCTTTAAAAAAAAAATAGCCGGGCGTGGTGGCGCACGCCTTTAATCCTAGCAATCGGGAGGCAGAGGCAGGCGGATTTCTGAGTTCGAGGCCAGCCTGGTCTACGGAGTGAGTTCCAGGACAGCCAGGGCTATACAGAGAAACCCTGTCTCGAAAAACCAAAAAAAAAAAAAAAAAAAAAATAGCAGTTCCTGATACTTTTCTCAAGAAAACGTCCTCATGAACAGTTATCAAATAGCTCCATTTCATTGTTTTTCCTTTACATTGTTTTGTGGAGGTAAGAGGCACATGTGTGGAGGTCAGAGGACAATCTGCAAAATCTGACTCTCTCCTTCCACCAACTCTTTCCCTTGACCACAAGTTCCAGGGACCAAACTCAGATCATCAGGCTTAGTGGCAAGCCCCCTTACCTGCTGACCATCCATTTCACTACCCAATACTTAATTTTCAAATGGTTCAAATCAACAGGAAGCAAATCTTTTAAAAATGAAATCATAAAATGAAACGTTGGGGACTGTGAGACAGTTCATCGAATAAAGACACTTGCCATCCAAAGATGTTAAGTGTAACTGCCTGAACTCTACCAACAGAACCCATGTGACTTTGAAAACTGACTCCACAAAGTTGTCCTCTGACCACTACATGCCCAAAGTGGCACACACCCACTGTTCACACACACACACATACACACACACACACACACACACACACACACCATACACATACAATAATAATAATAAACAAATAATTTTTAGAAATGAGACAGAGGGTCTGGCATTTCTTTTCTTGAGAATGAAAATGTTTCAGACCATCAGTAAGGAGCAGAGTGGTGGATGTGGAGAGATGTGTTCTGTCTTCACCACCACTATGGCCTTTTCAGATTTCCTACCTACAACCATGTTTCTCAACCTGTGGGTCATGACCCCTTTGGAGGTGGCATATCAGATATTCTGCATATCAGATAGTTACATTATAATACATAATAGTAGCAAGATGACAGTTATAAAGTAGCAATGAGATGTTATGGTTGGGGTCACCACAACATGAGGAACTGTATTAAACTGTCACAGTATCAGAAAGGTTGAAAACTGTGGACGTACAAAACAATCCCTTCCATAAACCATGCCCTTCATTCAGAGGCTGCCAGACCACTCGGCTCCAAATCACAAATCCTTCTGCCTGCAAGAGCAGAAGGGAAGCACAGGATATCACAGAGTCTGAAAAACTGACTACCAGCACTCCCAGCATCATCCAGACCAGCAGGGAGCAGCAGGGCAGCGAGCTCACAGGGCTCATCTCACAGGGCAGGGGCTGTCCTCTACTGCCACTCGCAGGCCCCCTATAAGAGGGGCCAGATTTCCTAAGGCCATGGCCAACTGGGGTGCCTTTCCCAAACATCTCTCTGACTAGTCTGGGCAGCCAGGAACTTTCCCCTTACCGTCTCACACACACACACACACACACACACACACACACACACACACACACACACACACACACTTGCAGACTTCTATACACAACCCACTAACTCATTTCCTCCTACAAAAGTGGACAACTTTCCTTGGTTTTCCTGATAGAGAATCAAGTCTCTGAGGGTGGGATAGTGGCTTGATTTTTGCTTCACTCTCCCTGCGGGACATTCCTGTGCTAGCATCTCAGTCAAATCTTGGGTGAGTTCTGGCACTGTCCTTCTCTGTGCATGGGGGCCCAGACGCCCCAGATTTCTACAGATCATGCCTCCAAAAGCAGGTGCTGTGACTCACTCATCCTACTGTAGTGTAACTAGATTATGGGGACTCAGCGCACATTAATTGAACATTAATTAAATGAGCAGGACTCCCAAGTCACAGTTAATAATGTGCTTGTCTGAATGCAGCAAGATGCCAGCCTGACTCCTGGAGGGCCAGAAGCCAGCAGTTACTTGCAGTACTCACATCCCCCCCTGACAGGTGACCCCAAGTCTGTAAGCACCAACAAGTCTCACCAAACAAAGGGTCTATACTTGATAGAAACCTCACCTTCTTCTTCCTATATTGGCCTGTCATCTCAGATCTTTCCTAGAATATGCAAAACAAAAAAAGGCCTTCTAAAATCAACAGACATTTTTTTAATTAACCAAGCATCATAAAAATTATACAAATATATTTAATGTTCCTTCTAAAGTTTTCTTTTTGAAATTGAATTTTCTTTCTCTTTCTGTCAGTTCCTCTGGGACTGCACCAGGTCCCAGCTACCTCTGTACCCCCTTCTTGTCTGCAGGCTTCTAGGCTGCCCTCACTCTGGCTCCAAGCCTAAGTAAGCACTCTCACTCTCAGGGCCTCGGTTGCCTTTCACTGGTCACCTCCTCCTTCAGCTCTCCTTAGCCCCCCTATGTCTGAAATGTGATAAATATATATGTACACAAACACCAACAAAAACAACTCATTTTTCTTCTGTAAATACTTGCAAAGATGCAGACAGGGGTTCTGACTCCACAAAATCAGACTATGGCCTTGGGTTATGAGACTTCTCTATTAATAATTCTGAAATTGACTATTGAGAAGAAATTAAGCTATTGCATAATATTTGATAGGTTAGCTCATTTGCTGCCTGGAGAGTCTTACTATACAAGATGAGAAAACAAAGATGGGCGAATTTAATGCAATTTCCTTTGTGTGTTTGAGCTAGCTCAGGCTTTCACCACCACAGTGACAGTTTCATCTCTCCTGAGGTAGTTTCATCATGATAAAGAAGGGTTTTAAGGGAATGATAAATTATGCTCAGCCTTGGGCTCATTAGCATATGTATCCTGACAATACCCCAGAAAGTCCTTCCTCATTCACACTGACGCGTTCTAAGGGATTTTAGCAAAAGTGTTTAGAGAAGAATCTCAGACACAGGGAAAGCAAGCATCAGTTCATAGATCCCAGGTAAATGAAGGACTTTCTTCAAAGCACCAGCAAGAGCAGCAGAAACAGGCCACTGCTACTGCCTGTTCCAACGGAATGTCTCTGCAGCCTCCTCACTGAGGCCGTCTTATTAATTCCAAAAAGAATGGATAGTATCCAAAAGAAATAATTGGTCTTCTTTTCCCTCACAGAAAAATTCACATGAATGTCTTGCTTAAAAAATGCTGGAATTCTCCCTGGCCAGATTTTTGATTCCCCGACTTCTGCATTGTGACAGCTGGAACAGATGGTGTCTGGATGAGACACCTTACATCTTAAACCTTGTCCCTGATAAGGTCTGATTTCAAACAGTGAGGCTGGACCCCAAGGTCTGCCAGGATGTATCACCAGACCCTACACACAGGGTTTTCTGACTCCTGTGATAAATTTCCCAGTTTTCAATTTGCTCTGGCCAGAGAATTTTCACCTTCAGACTACTTCTTAATATATAAAATGTCACACTATGGCGAAAAGGGAAACATTTCCTCTCCTTTAAGTAAAGGATGGCTGTACACTATTTTGCTAAACACCCTACAATGATGCAGTATTTTCAACAGGCCATTTTCCAAGATCTGAAAAACACCGGAAGGTTTTAAAACCTGACTGAGGGTTCGCCTGAATATTTCTACATATAAGCATTGTACACACAATACAAAACATCATTTCTAAAGATTTCACTTGTGTATCTAGTCACAGAAATGCTACCAAAAAAAAAAATTATGGCTCCTCTTCAGTTGTATGCTGTGAATGTAAATTAAGATGACAATACAACACTCGATAAACCCTTTAAGACTCCGCAAAAAAGAGCATACTTACAAATGTGTGTACGTAACACACATACACACACACACACACACACACACACACACCCTTCTATTTCATTCTCAAAACTGAGTCAAAGCTCAGTACAAAAGCCGTGAAAATAAAATCAGTTCCTTCAACCGATCATTAACCTTAATGCTTCTTCGATTTCAGAGCACGTCCACAGCACTTCACCCATTTGCATGTTGTTGTCGTTTTAAATTAAAGGTAAAGAATTGTCCACGCAGAATTCTCTCTAAAGGTCTAATCCTAATACTCGGGTCCCCAACCGGTGGTGATGACAGTGTGGAAACGTGGCGAAACGTACATGAGCCATAGCCTGGCGCCTCCAAAACCTGCAAGCCCCGCGCGCGGCAAGGATCGTTTTAATGGCTCGCCCGTGGGGAGCCCACTCTGACCTTTGGTGTTAATCGAAGGTGGAAGGTGTGCATTCGGCCCCAGCTGGATCCCAGAACCGCCTGCCTTCCAGCCTCTCGGCAGCTCTCCGACTATGAATCAGTCATTCATCTGCAGAGCAATGACTCAGTATAAACTTTTAAATAATGGCTCAAAAACCCACCTCCACCAGCCAGGGCGAGCACGCTCATCTATGCGGGCACCCTGATTCCGCCGTTCCGCACCGTACCCAAGCCCCGGGCCTCGGAGATGCTGACGGCTCGGCACCCCTCGGGGCGGGCACCCAGGGCTCGAGGCCTGCCTGCCCCGTCTGCCTGGAGCGCCGGCGCCTCGGGCCCGGAGCTGGCCGCACACACAAAGTTTCCAAAGTTGGGGCGGCGGGCGGGCCGCACCGCAGACGGTGAGGCGGCCGGGCCTGGCAGCGAAGGACCCGCCGGGCCCGGGGCTGCCGCCGGGATGGAGCCGCCCGCCGCCCCGCCGCCCCGCCGCCCCGGCCCGCGACCTTACCCCGAGGCCCGCCCGTTCGGCCGGCTCAGGGGCGCCGCGCGCATCCTCCGCCGCCTTCTGCAGCGTCCAGCTCCCCGGGCAGCCCCATGTCGGGGGGCGGGGAAGGGCCGGCGGCCGCCGCCGCCGCCGCCGGCTGGAAAGTCCCTGCTGGGCTGCAACACGGCTCGCGCACGCGGCGGCCGCCGGCCGCGCCGCCTCACGCACCCTCGCGCTGGCACTTCCTCTCGCGCGCTGGAAATCCCCGCGGGCCGCCTGGGCGCGCGCCCCAGCGCGCCCGCCCCCGCCGCCCGCGCGCGCCTCCCCGCCGCCCCCCCATCCCCCTCGGCTGGCGCGCGCCCGAGCCCGTTGCTAGGGACCCTCGGCCCCGCGCTCGCCGCCGGCCTTAGCAACTGCGGCGCGCGCCCCAGGCCCTCAGGGCCTTGGCCCCTCCGCGCGCCCGCGCGTGCGCGTGCGCCCTCGCGCCCCGCCCGCGTCCCGGTCTTTCCGGGTCAAAAATCCAGGCGAGCCGAGGGAGGCGAGGAAGGTTCCTCGCCTTGCCACCTCGACGGGCAGCCCAACGGTGTCGCCTACTCGGGCACTCACGTCCTTGCACCTGTAGAAGACACTCACTCGCGGGCGCCCATTGACACGCGTGCAGAGTTCGTTCCTAGTGTCTCCTGTCCAAGAACACACATCTTCACCGACAGAGTTCACAGGCGGGCTCACAGTCCACATTAGCACACAGCCATGCCACCCTCACGCATGCCCCTCGCATGCTCACAGCCGGGTCTGGTACCATCTGACCCAGCTCTAGGGATTTAGCAGAGTCCTCCTCGGCTCCCTACATACCCACCCAAAGTGGGTCTGCCCTGTGTGGACAGGGTAGCCAATTTGTCCTGGGTACTTCTCTAGGCCCGGGACACCAATTTCTCCAGCGGTTTCATCTTGCTGTCTCATGGTCACAGGGCCCCACCAGATGTCCCTACTGCTATGGCAAGATGGGAGCAAATGGGGGGTCTATCTTTACAAAGTTCAGACACTTGAGCAAAGAGGCCATGATCGTTTTTCAAATCTGCTGGAAACTCATACTTCCCTTCTCAAAAAAGTTCGTCGGATCCCTAGGCTGTAGTGGAGACCTGTGTGACCAGGCTTGCAGGAAGTCCAGCATCTTCTGTCCAGCACACCTCATGGAATGTTCTAGAAGCCTAGATAGTCTAACAGGACATCCCTGAATGCAGTAGCCCAACAGGTGCCTGTACGAGAGCCCACGTAGGCCTTGCTAGCCCGGCTCAGCCAGGCCAGTGGCGCCCCCATCTGGGCCACAAGGCCACAGTTCCGAGTTCAGAGTCAGGTCAGATCCAGGGTTCCCCAAGGCAACAGTGCTAGAATGACAATCCCATCTATGCGGACTCCGGAGCTCACTATTAGCCCCTTTCCCCTCGTGGGTGTCTTTAATGGCCCGGAATGCTCAGAGTGCCCCTGCCTTCTGTAACCGTGTTCTCAGACCTCTACTGTTCGACCCCAGCCCTATCCAGAGCGCCTTTCTCCTCTCACGCCTTTCACTGTCTGCTGGAGGAAAACTGCCCAAATCCAGAAAGGCACCTTTCTCTAGGCTGCACTATTTGGATTCTTTTCAAATAAGCCACCAGGCAGAAGGTACAAAGACCTGTGCGTGGGGCTTCCTATGGCTGCGTGGCTCCTTTTATTCTCTGCCAAAGCACTAGTAAGCCTTCTTCAGAATGAGTAGGTTGAGTCCAGCCGCGTGGAGCTCTCGGCGGGTGAGACGAGCTGCTGCTCGTCTCTCTCCCCACCCCGAGCCCTTCTTCTCCCATTTAGCAGCTCCAGACCCCCTGCTATGGGGAACCACAGAGGGCAGCATAAAGAAGTTTGCCCTGATCGCGTCCAAGGCTTTGGGGGCGGGTTTTTGGCTGCCGCAGCGCCAGTTGCTGGGCAGAAGTGATGAGCAGTACGGAGAACCAATCAGAGGGCTCTGCTCTGGGCATTTCAAGCAAAGCTGGCTGTTCCCTATGGCAACACTGAACAACACGCCAACACTGTTTCTGGACAAAGAAATTTCTCTCAGGAATTTATGTGGCCTCTCATGCTCAGTTTGCTGCATTTTAGGATGCATGCAGGTCTCGTGATGACTCACCGAAGTGCAACTGTCCAGAAAGCCGCTCCCATCTGTTGTGCTAAGAGGAAAAGTATTCGCTGCATGGTGTCAGGGGCTTCAGGCCTGTGAACAGGTGTCACCAGGCCCCTCCCAGTGCCTCAAATGACAGCTCCAGGAGCAGAAGCCACCTGCCCCTGCAGGGCAGATGTGTGCTGAAGTGAGCTGACATTTCGCTCACTAAAACATTAAACACCAGCAAAGGACTGACACACAGCAAAATTATAATTTCAGTAAGACTTCTCAGCAAGTAGCTTTCAACCCTGTTGAATACGTGATACACACATACCCACATACACATCAATACTTAATGCCAAACATGTAATGTGCTCTGATTATTCTGGTCTGCTTGTTAATGTTTAAATGATTTTAGTTACTTATGTATCCAGTGTGTGTGTGTGTGTGTGTGTGTGTGTGTGTACACTTGTGCATACGGGAACACACACCATGATTAAGTATGGAGGTCAGAGGACAAAAGTCAATTATCTCCTTCTGCCATGTGGGTCACTGGGATTGAACTCAGATTGCCTGGCTTCACAGAAAGCATCCTCACCTACTGAGTCAATTTGCTGGCCCTATCTAGCTATTAATTTTTTTTTTTTTTTTTTTTTGGTTTTTCGAGACAGGGTTTCTCTGTATCCTTGGCTGTCCTGGACCTCACTCTGTAGACCAGGCTGGCCTCAAACTCAGAAATCCGCCTGCCTCTGCCTCCCGAGTGCTGGGATTAAAGGCACCACCATGCCCGGCTGCTATTAATTTTAATACAGGGTTCCACTATGTAGACCAAGAGAGCCTCAAACTTGAAATTCTCACTTTCCCAAGCCCAAATGCTAGGATTACAGGCAAATTCCACTGCTCCCTAGCAAGCTTGGGTCTCTCTATGGGTCTCTGAAGTTCTCTTCTCTCTCTGTCTCTCTCTGTCTCTCTCTGTCTCTCTCTGTCTCTCTCTCTCTCTTTCTCTGTCTTCTGTAACCAAGGCTAGCATCAGGTTCACTATGTAGCATCTATTACTTATTTTTATTTTACTTTTACTTATTTTTATTTGAGGTGGGGTACACGTGTGGAAATTAAAGGACAATTCACAAGAGTCAATTCTTTTCTTCCACCATGTAAGATTTGGCAACCAAAATCAAGTCAAAAGGTTCGGGATTGAGTGCCTTCACCACTAAGCCAGCTCGGCTCCCAATTTTTTTTTTCTTTTGGTTTTTCGAGACAGGGTTTCTCTGTATAGCCCTGGCTGTCCTGGAACTCACTTTGTAGACCAGGCTGGCCTCGAACTCAGAAATCTGCCTGCCTCTGCCTCCCGAGTGCTGGGATTAAAGGTGTGCGCCACCACGCCCGGCTCGGCTCCCAATTTTATTTTTATCTTTTTTTTATTTTTATTTTTTAAATGCTGATCATGATGCTCTAAACTTACTGGAGATTCGTGGCCACAAGTCCAAAACAACATCTTTTGACTAAAAGATGCTGATGATGATAGAGGGTCCCAGCTTTGAGGTGACACTGCGTCCCGTTCCTGGCCAGTCCTGTCCCTCAGTGAACTCCTGCACAGAAAAGTCACACTATCAAAGAAGTGGGCTACAGGTCAGGACAGTTCACACAAGAGACACAGAGAGGCCTAAGGGTGAGAGAGCACATTCCCAGGTGTATATGATGCTGAGGAGGGAGATGGAGGGCCGGGAAAGGGGGAAGGAGGAACATAGGAGGTTGGGAAATGGGCCACATATAAAGTTCCATTTTTTCCCCCTCATCTCTGTAGGCCAATCAGGAAACAAAAGTGTCCTCATTTTAAGGGATTCATCCCAGGATTCTTGTGTGCACATGTGCACACATGCACAAACCATCTGTGTTTTCTCAAACACTTGCCTGAAATTGTACAAGGGAAAGAGAGTCCTGACATGGTCTGTCTCCACCTGGTAGTTTTGACTCAGCTCCTATCTTTAACATTTCCTGAAGATACATCCCACTCAGCAGCTCTTCCAAGAAAAAGGGATCTTCAGTGAATGTCATGGGAAGCAGGGGCATTATTTGCAAGCCCCACACAGCAAATCCCAGGAGACAAAGGGCAGCACGATTGATCTATCTATGCCTTCCGTGTGATCCCAGAGGCCATCTTTCCCTCTATGCTAGTTGGCCCCCTCCCCGACCCACAGGCTGGTTCCTTTGATTTTCCCCAAGCCAATGGCTGCTGAAACAGTCCAGTAGACGGCAGAGCTCCTCCCACACAGCAGCAGCCAAGGAAGCAAGGTGGGTGGAGCTACTCCATCCACAGAAAGCCCGGGCTATGGGGGGTGGGGTGGGGGGTTGGGGGGGTGTCTAGAAATGGCAAGAATCATTCTAATCCTAGGCATTACAACATCCTATCTTCCTGAAAACACTGGGAAATGGCGTGCTCTCTCATCTTTCAAGCTTGAACGCCACATGGATGCAAAGGGAAAAACCATCTCTCTCTCTCTATCTCTCTCTCTCTCTCTCCTCTCATTTCCAAACGTCTGCCCGGACCTGCTTGCCGAGGGAGCGAGCAGTGAGCGGCATCCCTTCAGCCCTGCTAGCTCAAAGCCAAGGATGTTCCCGCTCCGTTGAGCTTACCATCTAGTGGGTAGAAACGGAAATAAATCAACCACACGTTGATCTATAGAAAGGGAAACTGAGGGACCGAGGGAAGACAAGGGAGAGGAAGCCTGAGCAAGGGTCAGGGGAAAGGCAGATTAGGAGGCAGAATACAGACCCGGACCCGGAAGCAAGCGGGGCAAGGTACCATGTGGACTGTGGCATGAAAAGCAAAGGCCTTGAGGTCAGTGAGCGTTCAGAGAGGCCAGTGTGACTACAGCCTGGTGTGGGGGCAACTCCAGAGGAGAGGAGAAGAGGAGTCAAGGATGCCTGGCCCTGCAGGTTATGGTCTGGCCTTTGATTTCCCTCTGGTATGGGATACCGGTATTCACTGCCAAGTTTGTAGTCCATTAAAACTTACTTCCTTCCCCCCCCCCCCCGTTTGATAAATACACACAGCAAACTGGAACAACAATGGCACATTATCTATGTCACAAGAAGTCAGCTCTGGAAACTGCGGGACAGAGACAGACACAGCTGCAGACACATAGGTCTGGCCCAGCATCTAGAGCCTTCAGGAAGGAGGCCAATTCTTCTTGACAGGAATAGGCAGCTAAGACTCATCTCTACACTGGACACCCTTAGGCCCTTCCTATAGACCAGGGGAGAGGGGGTGACGCTGTTCTTTGCCTGATAGCTGACCTGGTGGGCGTCTGAAACCCACGGTAGGTACCCGATGGCAGACCTCGCCCACCTATGTTGTATGGTGTCTTCTGTTTTGGTTTGGGTGCTGAGATCAAACCTAAGGTTTTGTGCATGCTAGATATGCATGTTATGTTTTCAGTTTCAACTCCAAGTGCTATAGAGATCTCTGTGCCAGCTTAAAAGGAGTCTACCTCAGAGCTGAAGGAGAAAGAAACCACAGCTAGGGACCTGAGAGTCCTAAATACAGGGCCCACGAGCCCAACAACCCTGCCACAGCCCTCGGCTGGGCAGCCTTTGCCTTCAGTGGCCACAGTGGTCAGCTTGGCTGTGAGCGCCCCCCCCCCACCGGCCACCTGGCAGGACCCAGGCTGGCTGGCATCTCAGAGCCTTTCCTCCAGGTTGCATCTCTGACTCAGTGGCTTCATGCCTTTGGCATGTGGCATGTGTTATAGCACACATGTGGAGATCATAGGACAGCTTTCAAGAATCGGTTCTTGCTTTGTACCTTGCTGAGGTAGGATCTTATGATGCTGCCTTTGCCTGGCATACTCCAGGAGAGCTGGCCCACCAGTGTCCATGCTGTTCTTCCTTCTGCCTCTCATCATGCCAAGAGGTGCTGGGATGGGATTATGGCATTTGGCTTGGTGGGTCCCTGACATCAACAAGTACCTTTACTGACAGCTCCTACCAAGCTGAATCTGACCTTGCTCGCTTGATCCTCCAGCTTGAGTGCTGGAATTACAGGTCTTTGCAAAGACCAGGTTTCTCTTGCTAAAGCCTCCCAGAACATTTCAGTGAAGTGTTTTCTTTAAAAAGGCAAATATAGCCAGGGGTTTTATAAAGGTAACATAAGCCTTTAATCCCAGCACTCAGAAGGTAGAGGCAGGCTGATCTCTGAGTTCCAGGACAGGTCTACAGACGGAGTTCCAGGACAGCCAGAGCTACACAGAGAAACCCTGCCAGGAGAGAGAGAGAGAGAGAGAGAGAGAGAAATTATTTTTTGTCAACTGGACACAGCATAGACACACCTGCACACCTGGGCAAAGGGAGTCTCAGTTGAGGAATTGACTCCATCAGACTGGCATGTGGGCATGACTCTGAGGTATTTTCTTGAGTCCTGATGACATGGGGGGACACAGCCTGCTAAGGGTTGCTGGACAAGCCAGTAATTCAGCAGTATTCTTCCACAGTCTCTGCTTCAGCTCCCGCTTCTAGGTTCCCGCCTTGAGCTCCCGTCCAGACATCCCTTGGCTGTGATGGGGCCGTGGAAGCCAAATAAGCCATCTCCTCTCCCACGTGGTTTCCGTCTGAGTTCTAACTCAGAGACAGAGAAGCAAATTAAGAATGGAACAGAAGAATTCTAGAGCAGGACTGAGAAAGCAGAAGTTAGCTCGTGAGTAACTGTGAGATCTTAGGAAGGCACTTGATCTCCCCAGGCCCCGGGTTTCCCCTCTTGCACAGCGGAAATATGCCGGTGAGCCCCACCCTGCCCCTTGGGAGCTGTGAGGGGAAGCCCTCTCTGTTAAGGACCCTGCAGCCAGCATGCTTATCTCTAGCAGGCCTGCATTGGAGAAACCTCGAATCTAAACAGTGCCCTGTTACTTCAGAAGGGACCAGCCTGGCTTACCTAGGTGGGAAGGATAGTGGTAACTCTAGGCCAGCAGGATCAGTTGATGTAAACAAAAATTACAGTGTGGCATGAGCTTTCTCACCGTTTGCACTGCTAAGCTGACTGATCTGTCATCTGTTCACTCAGGAGCACCTTCTGAAGAACTTCTGCTCCACAGGCCTCAGCTCAGTGACAGGAAGGTGTCCCAAATGTCCCAGCCCCTCACCATTTACACAATGTTTTCCAAACTGTCCAAAGGCCATCAGTTAGGTGGGTGTGTCCAGCATCTTTAGAAGAAGAAAGAGGAGAGGAAGAGGAGGAGAAGAAAGAAGACAAAGAAGAAGAAAGAAGAGAAGAAAAAGGAGAAGAAAAAAGAAGAGAAGGAAGAAGAGGAGGAAGAGGGGGAGGGAAGGAGGAGGAGGAAGAAGTAGAGGAGGAAGAGGAGGAGGAGGAGGGTGTACTCCAGGAAGAACTGCCAGCTTTGGTACAGCATGGATATGCATGAATATGTTTAAGCATCCAAAGATGCAGCTCTCACTGTGGGTCCTAATGAAGAAGCCTGCAGGCCACCAGACTATAAATAAAACCCAACTGTCATGGGACTGAGGTCTAAAAAATCACATAGTTTAAAAGCTCACACCTAAGCCAGATAGTGGTGGCACACGTTTCTAATCCCAGGACTCAGAAGGCAGAGGCAAGCAGATCTCTGAGTTCGAGGCCAACCTGGTCTATAGAGCAAATTCCAGGACAGCAAAGGATATACAGGAAAAACCCTGTCTTAAAAACAAACAGCCAGGCGTGGTGGCGCACGCCTTTAGTCCCAGCTCTCAGGAGGCAGAGGTAGGCGGATTTCTGAGTTCGAGGCCAGCCTGGTCTACAGAGTGAGTTCCAGGACAGCCAGGGCTATACAGAGAAACCCTGTCTTGAAAAACAAAACAAAACAAAAAACCAAAAAAAAAAAAAAAAGACAGTGGGCAGGAAAAGGTTCAGTCAGTAAAGTGCTTTTAATCAACCATGAGGACTTGAGTTTGGATGCCCAGCGCCAACACGGTCAGGGGCAGCAATGCAAGCCTGACATCTCAAAGCTGGGGAAACAGAGACAGAGGAGGTTCCCTGGTGGCTCCCTGCGGGCTCCCTGCGGGCTCCCTGGCCTGCCAGTCTTGCCAAATGAGCAAGCTTTGGGTTCAGAGGGAGAGATTATCTCAATAAGATGGAAAATAATTGAAGAAGATACCCAATGTTGATCCCTGCCCCCACATGTGCATGTACATGAAAATACACATGTGCTGTACATTGCAAAAAACTGAGGAAGAAAATAACTAATGAGACAGCCTGCTTCTGTGTTCCAGGACAGAGGACCTAGGGTCCATTTCACTATTGTCTCCAGAAAGCCAAGGTCTTGAAAGCCTGGAACAGGAGGCCATTGTCACCATTCATGGTGGAACGTCCTGGGTGCCCTCAGAATAGCTGGGTAAGTGGTCTGTACGTGACCAAGCCAGTGGGTATAAGGGGGAGCTACCCACCCACACCAAAGTTCTAATCAGGCTGCACAGCAGAATCCTTCCATCAGGAGGCTCTGCCCAGGCTGGGCTCTGAGATGGTACTAGTCACTTGAGTAGATATGGCCAGCATGGGTGTTCCTGGAGTTTCCTTGAGAATAGTAGGTCAGTTCATGTTCTATTGCAAAGAACACACCATAGATTATAGAAGGTTTAACATAAAGAGGTTTATCCTGGATCCCCACTCTGGAGGTGTGAGGATGAAGGGCCACATCTAGTGTTGACCTTGCTCACTGAGTCCCAAAGTGTCAAAAGGCATTGCATGGCTAAAGCCAGGAGACTTGCACGTTCCTTCTCCTCTCTCCTTCGTCTTATGAAGCTACCAGCCTTACACTTGTCCCTCCCAAACACCTCCCACTACTGACACAGATGAGTCATTTCTACCTCTTAAGTTTTTAAAGCCTTGGCAGGCCTGGGGTCTCCCAGCTGCTCCTGGTGGCCCTTGTCAGACTCTCTCTCGAGCCTATTTCCAGTATTTTCTGGTACCTTCAACGCATACAACTAGGAGTCTCCAGTTACCACAAGGGTGCTGGGGTTTGCACCAGCATCCACTGCTCACCTCTCATCAGAGATGCCTCTTCTTGTAGTAGATGCTTATTAACAAGAGATACACAGGGCTGGAGAGATGGCTCAGTGGTTGAGAGCCAGAGGTCCTGAGTTCAATTCCCAGCAACCACATGGGGGCTCACAGCCATCTGTAATGGGATCCGATGCCCTCTTCTGGTGTGTCTGAAGACAGCTGCAGTCTACAAATGTACACACAATAAATAAACGATTCGTTTAAAAAATCAAAAACAAGAGATTGACATAGCTGGACAATGTATGGAGTGGGATACTTTGGAGCATTCCTCCTAAGTGGGGTGTCTTTATCAAAGCCCTCCCTCAAGGCTCAGGGATCTGCGAGGAAGAGGAGGTGAAGAGTCTGTAAGAGCCAGAGGAGGTAAAAGACACCAAGGAAACAATGCCTTCCAGATACATCAGGACTCACAGACATACGGACTCACAGATAGTGACAGCATGCATGAATCCTACACAGTCCAAGCCAGACTGACCACAGTGTGCCACCCTTATCCAAGAAGCTATTGACACCCACCGGCAAAGGGGACAATCAGCTTTCTCCACTGGAGGTTCACTGGGCCTAACAGCCACATTCTGTAGTAGGCAAATCCAGACTCTAATTGCCCTGTGACTGCTCAGCCATTCTAAGACATTCAGGAGCCCAAAAGGTAGACCTGGGGAAGGTCTACCTCAGGAGGTTATCGGTGGAGGAGAGGCTCTCCAGGTACTCCCTGGAGCCCTCAGGAAGGTTAATTCCAGGAAATGGCTTTTTTTCCCTTGCTGTTTCTTTTTGAGTTATATGGCAAACTAAAAAACTTCCTCACCTATAGTTGAAGAACCAAAATTAGGGGATCTAACTCAGCTGGGGAATTTGCTGTTGGGATAGGCACTTTGTTCTATAGCTCTAAATAAAAAGACTGTACCAGCAGGCCACCATAACAGGGCATCATGGGTATCCTCAATATCCTCTATCCAGTCCCCAAGGTAGTTAAGCCAAGGGACATGAATGGCCTCATGGGAATACTCTGGATCCCCAAGGATGAAGAAGAAGAAGAAGAAGAAGAAGAAGAAGAAGAAGAAGAAGAAGAAGAAGAAGGTGGTAAGATAAGATTTAAGAAAATGAGAATGTTTTGTCCAGCATGTGGCTTTCATTTTTCTCTCCATATTTAAGAACAATGCTTTACTTTAAAATCTCTCAAAACCGGGGCTGGGGAAATTGGTTGTTAGAGCACTGGCTGGTCTTCCAGAGGACCAGGGTTAGATCCCAGCACCCACACAGCTCACAACTATCTTGTACCTCTAGCTGAGGAGAATTCAACACGCTCTTCTGGCCTCCGAGGATACTGCACACGTGCGACACACAGTTATACATGGAGCCAAAATGCCCATACACATAAAAGAATAATTTAATAATGTCACCTATGGAGCCGGGCATGGTGGCGCACGCCTTTAATCCTAGCACTCAGGAGGCAGAGGCAGGCGGATTTCTGAGTTTGAGGCCAGCCTGGTCTACATAGTGAGTTCCAGGACAGCCAGGGCTACACAGAGAAGCCCTGTCTCGAAAAACCAAAAAATAAATAAAAAATTAAAAATAATGTCACCTATGATTCTTTGAGACGTTTATTCGTGGCATCCATATGTTGGAAAGAGCTGGTTGCTGGGGTCCTCTCTCTAATGACATGGGAACTCTACATAGGATCACCAGCCCTCAGTGACATTTAAGAGGATAATTAAGGCATCCCAGTGAGCAGTATACACCTGGCAGAAGCCTGCCCTGCCTCCTGCAAAACCCAGGCATGTCAGAAGCACTGAGCAATCAGCTGGACCCATGGTTGCCCAAATGAGCCAGCCCAAACTGCTACAGCATACAACCATAAAGAAAGCACTTCCTGAATCTGTTGTTCAGCAAAGCTCATTAACCGTTGCTACTCAGAAACCTGGTGTCCAAAGGTCTACACACACAGATGCAGACACACACAGACATACACACACAGACATATACACACACACATACACAGATACACACACACAGACATACACACACACACAGACACACACACAGAGACATATGCACACACACAGATACACACACAGACATACACACATACACACACAGACATACACACACATACATACACACACATACATACACACACAGAGACATATACATACACACACATACATACACACAGAGACAGACACACACAGATACAGACACACACAGACATACACACACACAGAGACACACATACACACACAGAGACACACATACACACACAGAGACACACACACACTTTTTGGAAAGAGGTATTTACATCTTTGTACTGCATTTACATCTGTGTACTTCAAGCATGCAGTACCACAGAGCCCAGTGAAGTGACATCTCCTGGAACTGGAGCTTCAGATAGTTGTGAGCTCCATATGGGTGCTGGGGATCAAACCCAGGTCCCATGGAAAAGCAGCCAGTGCTCTTAACCACTGAGTCTCCTAGGTCTATCCATTCTTGATAACTGCATATTAAGGCCTGGTCCTTTGTCTCCTGCCTGTCAGCCCCTTGCTCCTCACACTGACCTGTGGAGATGTCACTGCCACTGAGAGTGAGGCTGTGGCTAGCCAGAGACTGAAACTTTAAGGATTCTGGAGGTTTGATGGGTTGTCAACTAAAGGATTCTGAATTCAACTAAGAGATATCCGGGGCAGGTCTGTGAAGACCCTTCCAGAGAGAATCAACCGAGGGAGGAAGACCCTTCTTCAGAGTGAGCAGCGTCCTCCAGCAGGTAGCCCAGGCTCCCAAAGCTTGCCTTCAGTTGCTGGTAAACACGTCTGTCCCCACTGCTGCTGCTGGAACAATGGACTGGGCAGCTTCTGGGTTCTCAAGCTCTTCAGTGAGCAGACAGTCACTGCTGAACTACCCAACCCTACTGTGCAAGTCAACCTACTGAATCCCCTTTAACAGTATATACACAGTCTACGGTTCTGTTCCTCCACAGAACTCTGCCTAATACAGAAGAGATGGGCTCGGCGCTTGAAAGGTTTCCAGAGCGTGCTTTTAACCTTGAGACTGACTCTGAGTTTGTGGAGGACACGACACACTTCAAACCAGAGCTGGAGAGCCTGGCCCAAAGCTTAGCCAAATAACATGCTACTCACTGTAGAACATTTTGGGGGTCCCTTGGATAAATACTTCAATATTTAAGGTTTTTTCCCATGATTACATTTTCACTGGGCATGCATGTACACACACACACACACACACACACACACACACACACAGAGGGTGGCCGACTACATTTCAACATAACATTTGAGGAATTTTAGTGATTTTTTTTCCATAAATTTTGAAATGTCAAGGGTATATATCTCTCCGAGGAAGCAGCCCATGGCACATTTCAGATTTAAGACAAGGGAAAAAAAAATTGATGGATTTAAAAGACCAAGAATGGGAGCTGAGATCTACGATTTAAAAGTTATGAATACACTAAATTTTCAGTTAATTTACAAGCCATCTCAGTGGAAAATGCTTTCCTTGGGTGATCCAAGGGAACTAACTGTTTTGGAACTACAACTGAAGTTAGCCCTGTAAGAGTGCTTGCTTGCCGGATGAAACAATCATACTCAGATCACAGGCACTGGCAAGCAATAGGCTCTCAGTACAGAAGGCAAATCACTGCACAGGGCTCCACAGCTCAGCCCAACTCCAGCCTCACAGCCCAACCAGCATGCAACGGCACCATTTTCAATTTTATGGTGCAATGAGGTTTGTAGTAAATATTTATTAGCTGCTTAATAAAGGTAATTAAATTTCTGGCCAATCCATACGTGGCTCTTATTAGAATTAGCTAAGATTTGCTTTCAAGTCTAAAAGAATCCAATAGAACAAAGTGGCTTAGGTGTTAAAATTGGAGTGAAATATCAATGCCTAATACAGCAGTGGGGGCGAGGGCTTCCTATCCCTAGTCCTGGCCTTTCTATGTCCTTGGTAAAAAGCCACCTCATCTCTCCCACAAGACCAAATGTCAAAGACCCGTTCTCCCCACTGGGGTTGCAGGTACATGCTCAGTGCTAGGTGTATCTACCCTAGGACTATTGAACGACAACCAGAGCTGGTCTTTGGCCAACCTCTGTGGTGAGACAGACAGCCCAGCCCATGCCACAGCCCCTCTGATGCCACCCATTAACCCCTGAAATATGGATTCCCTTCCTGTCAGAATGACTTGGCCAGCAGTTCTATTCCTGGGTATTTTTCTAGAAGGATGGAAAACTTCTGTTCGCACAAAAGTGAGCACACTGGTGCTCAGAGCAGCAAGCACTCTCGGAAATACTGCATGAGGCAGAAACAGCAAATGCTCATAGACAGATGGCCCGAAAGGCACAAGGTGGGCTGCCCAGACAGTAGGGTATGAGGTGGCGATCATAGATACCACTAAAACAAGAGTGAGACCATCTGAAAGACCAGGACAACATGTAAGCCCCAGGAGGGATTTCCAGCCTCCTTCGCCTGCATGGGACCCAGTGTGGCATACCTCAGTGTCTCTGTAGTCCTTTGCCCAACTCTGGGACAGTGCAACTGGAGCAGGTGAGGATTGAGGGAGCCCCAGTGAGCCTCGCAGGGGCACACTTCCCAGGGAGCCAGGCAAGGAGGAAGTGGGCACACACACATTTTGGACTGAGGACGGGAAGAGGGCCAACTCCCTAAAGTTGAGAGCATGAGAACACAGCTTCTCCAGACACAGAATGGTGACAGGTGGTCTCCGTGACACTCAGCAGACTGTCTGCATGAGACACTTAGCTAGCTTTCTCTTCTTAGTGGGATATTGGGACCTCAGGTTGACCAAGGCCCAAGAAGGGCCTAACATTATCTGAGGATCTTGCTGTGATAAATTTGAGGTGGAGCTTTTTATCAAGGTCTTTGACAGAACAAGATACTGGTGACAGATCTGAAGTCCTCCCTCACTCAAGATCTGCCCTTCTGTCCTTCTTTCCAAGAGCAGTTTTGTCCTAGGTTCCAGACTCTGTGCACCTTGGGGTTGGGCTCTGATTGAGTAAACCCATGGTTTTACCATCCTGTAACAGGCTTAGCGCGGTCATGTGACCCAATCCTGGCCAATAAGAAATGAGAGGATAGCTACTGAAGAATGCCAAGATATAAAAAGACAAATAAACAGACACGAAGATGGTGGCCTCACTTCTGTTATGAGAGTCACTACATAACAGTTAGAGCCTTGATTGCCAAGTGAGTCAGAGCCGAAGGGCCAAGGAATGGCTCTTCAAGATGATGCTAACGAGACAGATGTGGTGGTAGCCAACTTTATCTCCAGCACTTATCTAGTGTGCACAAAGGCCTGGGTTCCATTCCCAGCAACGAAAACGGAGCTTTGAAGCCAAATTGGTCAGCATGCGTTTGCCCTTCAGCATCCTCTTATCGCTGGAACCGTTGTCTTGGGTACATCTGACCACGGCTGACTCACCTGAGCTGACAGGCTAGCAAACACTGTCAATCTGCGAGGACCAGGAAGTCCACCGATCAAGGCGTCTCAGCCTTCACAGAGATAACACATACCGAAGAGACTCGGCTTGTAAGGAGGAACCGTTTGTTTTGGTTCATGGATTTGGAATTTTAGTTCATCATTGATTGATCCTGTGGCTTGGGGGCCTGTGGAGGCTCGTTTTGACTCATAGTGCAAGGTACAAGGCCGTCAACGGAGAGGATGGCTCAGCTGCCCTAACTGTGGCTGCAGGGACGTGTGTCCACGTATAATGCTGTGAGTACCAGGGTTCTACTCTCCTTTTCGTTCAGTCTAGGACTCCCAGCCCGTGGAATGTCCCCACCCATGCCCAGGGGTAGTACACACACACACACACACACACACACACACACACAGAGGCTGGTGTTCTAGGTGGTTCTGAGTCCTATCAAGGTCACTACAGGGAACAAGAGAGAGAGAGAGAGAGAGAGAGAGAGAGAGAAATACCCCATTGGAGGGCCAGTGCCTGGTGCCATCCTTCTAGGCCTTGCTTCTTGGTGCTTCCCACCATGTACACACATTGCCACCCTGGGGTCTAAGCCTCTATCACTCAGGCCTCTGGAGAGGCTGAAGTTACAAACTGCCGCTAAGAACATTAGGCACATTAGATAGTATCCACAAAAGTTCCTAATTCAGCCTCCTGGTTATTTACTTTTGGAAATGTGTTCTCACTCCCAGAACATGACTGAGCCTAAGAGGTATACTGGGACCTCGGACTCTGTCAGGAAAGAAAAATAGCCACTGGGCATGTGAGAATTCTGTCAGAACCTTTCCCTGTGTGTATTCCAGCTTCACACCAAACAAGAAAGGCTACCAGAAGCCATTAGTTCCATGGCCTCCAACCTCCCAGAAGGTCTTTAAGGGTTTAGGACCCTGAGCTAGCACCCTATTTTTCTCTCTGGGGAGGAGCTCCCAAAGTTACCTCACAGGGAGCACAAGAACAGGGGTCTCAGGGATGAGAGACTCGGGCTAAGAACAGGAACCATGCAAAGACAGAAAGCCACTGGCAGGGTCCCCGAGGCTCATGACACTGTGAGTCTGAACTCCATTAAAGAGGTCAAGCCAGCTAAGTCCGGCACCACGTGCCTTCAATACCTAGCACTCGGTGGGCAGAGGCAGACAGGGGTCTGAGTTCAAGACTAGCCTAGTTTACAGTATACATTCCAGAACAGCCAGCAGCCTACACAGAGAAACCCTGTCAGGAAAAAAAAAAAAAAGTAATGAAATCTCTTCAATCCTTGGCACTACAAGATAAAATAACTCCAAATGTGACTTCTCCACCAGAAGCCAGAGTTCCCTGGTTTTAGAGTGTAATGAGATTTGGCTCCGGTAATGAATTAGGTTGGTAGGGGCAGTTCTCAGGCCTCCCCAGGCACCAGACAGGCTCCTGAGTGCCAATGTCTGCATTCACCTCTGCCTCAGTTTCCCCCACTGCAGCTGCCATTGTTGGAATTGCTCCTCTCCATTATTTTCCCCCTGAGCTCAGGCCCCGCCCACATCTGCTTCCTCGGCTCTGACCTCACAGTCCTCCACAGCTGCAGCTGTGCTTTTCCAGCAGATGTAATAGTTGAGGACTGTAAGGAAAGCCCAGATTATTAAGAGCTCATTTCTCTTTGAAAATATCTCCTGCAGTATTCCGCTCCATAATTAAAGCTAAGTTTTACCTATCTAAATAAATGGGCAAAGGCTGTTTGACTCTGGTGTCCTCGACTGACTCTTCGGGGCTACTGTCCCTCACTGCACTCTGCCACAAGATTGATTTACACATCCTGGGCTTTCTAAACTCACTTTCTTCTCCTCTTGGGCCTCATTGGCCAAATCACCGACCTTCCCAATATATCAGCCATCTGCAGATGCACAGACAGGTCAACCAGATGCCGAAGCTCATTGGTCATTCCCAAAATACGGGTTTATATATATTCTAGACATGCAGCGACAGCTATACTTAGGATGTGGACTTCAGTCTCACTGGACCACAGTGAGCTCATTGCCTCTGGAAATCCTGGAGCATCAGTCTACAGGCATTGCCAGGCATAACTCTGTGCCAGGGTGTCAAGGTCCTCTGAGTGGCCCCCTGTTGAAAGTGTCCTAAGGGTGAGGCTGTGGTGAGGGTCAACTGGAAAAGAGGAAGAAAGGCTGACCATGCTGAGTCACTTCGGGTGACATCAACACAGTCCCTGCAGGGACACACGGAATATCCCACACACCCTGAGGTTTTCTTTCAAGAGTCAGCCAGATAACACACTCCGAGTGTTGGTTGTCTCAGAGCTATGGTGTCTTATTGGTGTCAAGTAGATGCTTGGGGGTGCAGTGCAGGGAGCTTTGCAGATTTCCTGGCAAATATGCACAGACACAATGGTAACCATTTGGACAAATGAGCAACTGCAGAAGCTACTAGCAAGGCAGGATGAGATGGAAACTGAAATTTTCCTTTCTATGACCACCTTGTGTGGCTAGACACCTAAAAAATTGCTGTCCTAATGTAGACTTCTTAGACCAGTGGATTTCAACCTGTAGGTTGTGACCCCTTTGCGGGGAGGGGTGTAAAAAGATTCTTTTGAAAGGGATCACATATCAGATATCCTGCATATCTGATATTTATATTACTACTCCTAACAGTAGCAAAATCAGTTCTGAAGTAGCAATGAAAATGATTTTATGGTTGGGCATCTCCTCAGCGTGAGGAACTGTATTAAAGGGTCACAGTGCCAGGAGGTCGAGAACTGCTGTCTTAGACCCAAACGTAGCAAAGGCAGGGTTGAACTCAACTAGGAAGTTACAGGTGACTTGGCGTGTAGCTCTGAGAAGCCCTTGGGTCAGTTGCTTTTGGGGCCAGAGTCAGAGTTAGAGGGCAACGAGCTGGACGCCAGTGCCCTGGAATGGAGCCGAGAGTGGAGCCGAGGAACAGGTTAGTAATGTGGAGCAGGTTGGGTGCAGAAGGGCCCAAGGCATAGTCACCTACCTGGGGAGGGGACAGAGTGTCTGAGGCTGCGCCCAGTGCAGGGTTACCTCTGAGGAGATGACACTGTGCTGTTCAGCCCTGGTTGGTTGGTTGGTTGGTTGGTTGGTTGGTTGGTTGGTTTGGTTTGGTTTTGAAACAGAGTCTCATGTAGTCTAAGTTAGCTTCATATTTACTGTGTATCTGAGGATGACCCTGAAGCCCTAATCTTCTTGCCTCTACCTCCCTAGAACACCACCACACCCAGTTGTATGTGGTACAGGAGATTAGACCCAGAGTTCCATGTGTGCTAAGCAAGCACCCTACCAACAGTTACAGCTACAGCCCTATTGGTTGGCCATGATCCAGGGGGAATATAACGCTACCAAGGACTAGAGCAGGTGTGTGTGTGTGCATGTGTGTGTTGGGTACATGTGTGTTTATGTGTGTGTGTTTATGTGTGTGTACATGTGCATGTATGTACACACATGTGGGGGTATGTGCACACATATGGGTGTGTGTTTGCATGCATGCACGCGTGTGTATGTGCATGTGTGTGTGCATGTGTTTGTGTGTGTTTGTGTGTGTGTGTGTTTGTGTGTGTAAAATGGGGATGTTCCTCTTCTCCTGGGGTCTCTTCATTCTGTACCACCTCCTACCCACATGTATCCAAAACCCAGGGCTCAGCCATGCTGCAGGCCCTATCTCAAAAGATGAGTGAGAAGCCACTGGCCTTCGTTGTGCTTCAGGAGAACAGTGACTCAGTGCCAGGTCCAGGTTTCCAGGAAACAGTCTTAAAGGATCATCATTATGAACACAGAACTTTTGTTTGTGGATCCCAATGAAGTTATTTTCACTTTTAGTTGAGGAGAACTGAAAATCGGGTTTCCTACCACTCGCCCCCTCTTCCTCCCTCCCTCTCTTCCTCTCCCTCTCCTTCCTTCCCTCTCTTTCTTCCTTCCTTTCTAGTGTATTGAACCCACTGGGCTATCTCCACAGTTTCTTCCTTCCTTTCTAGTGTATTGAACCCACTGGGCTGTCTCCACAGTTTCCTACTTCCTTTCTAGTGTATTGAACCCACTGGCTTCTATCTCCACAGCTTTCTTCTTTCTTTTATATTTTCATACAGGGTCTCCAGGCTGTCTCAATCCTCCTATCTCAGTCTCCCAAGAAGTTGGAAGTACAGGCCTGTTCCACCAGGCTAGATGAGCCTAGATTTTTCTGATAACAGGCAGAACTGTTCATGTGTGTCAGGATGTACTGGCCCAGGACTCCATAGGCTCTGCACAAGCAGTCATGGGCAGGGACTGTCCCTTCTCGAGGACTGACACAGGTGTCCTGTGGCCTCACTCCTTAGGCTCTTGCTCCCCAGAGCTGCCACTTGTGCCCCATGAAGAGTCTTGCTAAGATGTTCTAGCAGGTCTAACTCTGGTGTTACCAGAATTAGGGTCAAAGCCTAGAGGCCCTAACAGGCTAGGCTCTGCCATCCTTCCTCAGTGGCCACACTGGGAACAGGAACAAAAACAGCACAGTGACTCCAGGCCGTCATGGACACCTGTCATGTGGCTTACCTTAAATAGGCAATAAATTATGCCTAGCTGTAAGAAGTCCTGGTTAAGGCCTGGGCTCATCCTTCATTGGCCTGTCTTGTTTTAGCACCTGGCTTCCAGTGTCCAGCAAATTGTCAAAGTGTCTGGCTGGCCTTAGCCCTCCCCCACCTCCCAGCATGAGACTCCCATGGAAATCCCAATTCCTTGGGGTTTGTTGTCTCAATAGCCTGATTGCCCAAGAGAGAGACACCAGGGTCTCTCTTCACTCCCATCAGGACAGTGACCTGATACCCACAGAGGTGACCACCTCTGCCCCCAGGGTTCAGTGGCCCTCCCAGGCCTTCCCTATTCCCCCATAGTAACTGCCTGCACCAGGTCTTGTTTCTTAGGGTTTTTTTTTTTTGCCAGATCTCTGGCCTCTGACCTCTCTGAGCTTCTCCGTCCTCACCCAGAAGGAGATCTGAGAAGGAAGGGCCTGTAAGACCAGCTTTCTAAGAGGGTCTCCAGCTTTCTAAGAGGGTCCTTGGAGCTGTCTTGGCTTAGATACATCCTAATCAGGTGGGGGAGGGAAGGCCACTCAAGAATCTGTCCCAAGCCTCCGTGAACCAGGAGGTGGGGTCCCAGATATTTTTTGCTGATTTGTGGTACGACTTTTGACTTGCTGATGCCTGTTTGCTGCCTTTGGGTTTGCACAGATTTCTCCACCGCACTCCCCGCTGCTTCCTGCCTAATTCAGGCAAAACCCAGAATGTTCTGCCTTGCATGCACTCAGCCACTGCTGCAGCACAAGCCAGAGAATGGATGGCAGGCCCTGCCCCCACCTGCTCTGGGAAAACAAACATCGTGATTAGCCAGAAAGACTCAGCCAGGCGGCCAGAAGGGAGGGAAGCCATACTGGGATGTCAGCTCCTGGAACACTCAGGGAACAGAACGGAAGCTTCAGTGATTGGACCCACCTGCCACAGAGACTAGCACTGAGAGGCAGAAGCCTGCGATGCTGTCCTCCCTTCCCCAGGGTCCAGCCCAGAGGTTAGCTCTTCAAGATGTATCTGGGCTGTGCTCAGACTTTGGGAAACAGAGCAGCATCGGGGACCCTGTGCAGGGTGGGGTCAGGAGCGGCCGTGACCCAGGCTAGCTTTGCTGGGGCAGGCTCCTAGCTGCAGCTATACAGTCCAGAGTCCTCAGGAAGCGGCCTGCTCCCCCGTGGGGGTCCTGCACAGGGCCCTGATATTGAGCACACTGAGTTTCAAGGCCGAGACCCGTCACTACTGCAGCATCTTAGAGAGTTCAAGACCAGACCCTTATCTAACCCAAATGGCGGCTCTGAGGTGCAAGCCCTGGACCAGAGATGACGTTGCAGGGGTGGCTTCTGCTGCAGAAGTGGAAATGACACCAGGTGCTCCTCTCCTTCCTCTGGGCCTTGTAGGAACATGTGACAGTCCCAGCATGGCCCTGGGGAAGAGAGGTCTTCAGGGCCTCAGAGGCTGTGGTGTGCTGGGGTGGCATGCTTACAGCATCCTGGAGGCTAAAAATAGACAGACCCTTGTAAGCAGCTCTGCCTGGCCATGCCACAGGTGGTGGGGACCAGAATAAGCAAGTAGACGCTAGAAAGGGGTGGGCATGTGCACCTTCTTTTTTGTTTTTTTTTTTGTTGTTGTTGTTTTTTTTGAGACAGGGTTTCTCTGTATAGCCCTAGCTGTCCTGGAACTCACTTTGTAGACCAGGCTGGCCTCGAACTCAGAAATCCACCTGCCTCTGCCTCCCGAGTGCTGGGATTAAAGGCATGAGCCACCACGCCCGGCTCACCTTCTTTTTTTGTTTGTTTTGTTTTGTTTTGTTTTTTCGAGACAGGGTTTCTCTATGTAGCCCTGGCTGACCTGGAACTCACTCTGTAAACCAGGCTGGCCTCGAACTAAACTCAGAAATCTGCCTGCCAGGGCTGGAGAGATGCCTCAGCAAACAAAAAAAGAAAGAAAGAAAGAAAGAAAGAAAGAAAGAAAGAAAGAAAGAAAGAAAGAAAGCCGCCTGCCTCTGCTGGAATTAACCATACATGCATATCTTCTGATGAGCTTCCCAGAGGGTGGCAGAGGAAGGGCTGGGCCACAGTACAGCTAAGTGACAGGCCACACAGACTCAAGAGTTGGTGAAGGGCCAGTCCAGAGAACCAAGAGGCCCCATCTCAGCTTTCCCGATTCTAGGGCTGGAACTGGGGTCCTGGCCCCTAAAATGCTATATCCAAGCTGAGCCCTCACACACATCCTGGGCACCCTGGATCTGACCTCATGTATGGGAGTAAGGTGAAAAAGGCAGAGAGCAGGTGGCTGGAGCTGACCCGAGGCCTGGGGATAGCAGAGGACTAGGCTCCCTGGAGCTGATGTTTCCAGAACTGAGTGGGGAAGGCACCAGGCAAGATCCCTGTGAAGGGGTAAAGTTGCAGGCTTGGGAAACAAGGGCACAGAGCCAAGACCTCGTAGCAAGCTCTAGGAACACCAGACAGCTGATGAGAACCGGCTCCTGCCTGTTAGACTCTCAACCTCAAACTTCTTAAGTGACTTGCTCTGCTTGCTAAAAAGGGTCACTCACCAGAACATAGGCGCCAGGGCGCCAGGCATCCGGGTAGAGGCCCAGGCCACACTCTCAGCCGGCGAGCTCATGTGTTCAAAATATCAACCCTTGTGACTATTTCCAGCTTGGCCGGAGGAGCAGGGCTTTTCATCAGCGAGCCAGAGCAACCAGCTTCGGGGCCTGGAGCTGGACCCCACAGCACCAGGCGCCTGTAGACCCAGGACAGGTGCTAGTAGCCTGCACTGAGGCTGTGCTTCACTGGGAGGTACAGGTCTGCCTCCTGCAGAAGCTGACTAAAGGACCATGTGACCCCAGCCCAACCCGTGGCCAGCAAGCCTTTCTCCTTCCACTGGGCCAGCATCAGGAGAACCTTGGCAGGTGTGCTACTTTTGCACCGACAAAACTGCCCACAATTGAAGCCCAGGTTCTACTTGGTCCCGTAACTGGAGGAGACATAATAACATGGTAGGAGCGTTCAGAAGCCAAGGGTTCGCTGCAGGGGGCACTAGGCCAGTTCTCATGTCCCCCAGGGTCCATGCTTCAGCATCAATCGTTACTTATTAGCTTTTCTGTCAGTGCTGGGAGTGGGCTGTTAAAATCTCCAGCAATTCCGATTCATTCGTGCCTCCAAAGCCTTTGCTTCCTGTACTCTGCAGCGTCTTACAGAGGCATGCATATTCATAGCTGCGACATCCTTCTGATGAGCTGACCTTTCTATTGTAGAAGCTTTCCCTCTCTGTCTCTTACAATGGGCTTGCCTGGCAGCCTATTTCCTGCAACACTTAACAGCCTGCCAGCTGCCAGGCTCCATGGTTGCATAGAAGTCTTTCTTCATGCTTTTCCTTCCAACCTTTCTGTGCTGTCTCTGAGCTGGGGCTGTAGCAGAGTGCTCTCTAACACTCCTGAAACTCTGGGTTTCGCTTCCAGTACTATGTAACTAGGCGAGTCAGCAGATGTCTACAGCATTTGGGAGGTGGAGGCAGAAAATTAGAAAAATTAGAAGTCCAAGGTCGGCTTTGGCTACATACTTAGTTGAGGCCAGTCTGGGCTACATTACATTCTGTGTCCAAGAAAAACAAAAACGAAACAGACATACCAATCTATGTCTTAAGGATACCATGTCAGAGCCTCATTCTTTACTCTTCGATTTTCTTTCAGTCCTAGGGAATGAACTGGGGACCTTGTGCATGACAGGCAAGCACTCGGCCACTAAGCCCCATCCCTGGTATATTAGTCAGGCTTCTCTAGAGGAATAGAACTGATAGTGTATGTGTGTGTGTGTGTGTGTGTGTGTGTGTGTGTGCATGTGCGTGTGTAAAGGGGATTTATTAGAGTGGCTTACAAGCTAAGTCAAACAATGTCTGTCTAGCAATGGAAGGCCCAAGAATCCAGTAGTTCTTTAGTCCACCAGCTGGATGTCTCTGCTGGTCTCTAGTGTATGCTGGAATCCCAAAGAAGCAGGCTCTAATGCCAGTGACGGAATGACTCACCAATGAGAGCAAACAGGCACAGAGAGCAAGCGTCCTTCTTCCGCGTCCTTTTATAGGCAGACAGTATGGCTGAGACTAAGGGGGACTCTTCCCACCTCGAAAGATCAGCATTACAGCTGGGTCTTCCTACTTCAAATTATTTAATTCATAAAATAAAATTCCTTATGGGTCAACCCAGCCTCTTCTGTTTTAGTTAATCCCAGATGCGGTCACCTTGATAACTGAGAATAGCCATCACACCCAACACATGCTAGGTTAAAAAAAAAAAACAAACTAGGACTGGAGAGAAGCTCAGCAGATAAGAATTCTTGCAAGGACCCAGGTTTGGTTCCCAGCACCCACATGGCAGCTAACAATCACTTGCTGCACATTCCTGCATACAGGAAAACAAATTAAATAAATGGCTTTAAAAATCTAGTGCGATGGGGCTGGTGAGGTGGCTCAGCGGGTAAGAGCACTGACTGCTCTTCCGAAGGTCCTGAGTTCAAATCCCAGCAACCACATGGTGGCTTACAACCACCCATAATGAGATCTGATGCCCTCTTCTGGTGCATCTGAAGACAGCTATAGTGTACTTATGAATGATAATAAATAAATCTTTAAAAATATATACAAAAAAAAAACCTAGTGCGATGCACTAGCGAGATGGCTCAGTGGTTAAGTGCACTGACTGCTCTTCCAGAGGTCCTGAGTTCCATTCCCAGCAACCACATGGTGGCTCACAAGCATCTGTAATGGAATCTGATGTCTTCTTTTGGTGTGTCTGAAGACAGTGTACAGTAAACTTACATAAATAAAATCAATAAATCTTTTAAAAAATCTAGTGTGATAATCCTTACCTCCTGTATATATGTGCACTCGTATACTTGTGTATGTGTGCATTTACTTGTGTACTTGTGTATGTGTGTGCTCACTTGTGTATTTGTATGTGTGCATGTGCTCACTTGTATAGTTGTGATGTTGGGAACTGGACAAGCACACAAGTGAGTACACACACAAGTATACAAGTGAGTGCACAAACACAAGTATACAAGTGAGTGCACACATTCACAAGTATACAAGTGAGTGCACATTCACAAGTATACAAATGAGTGCACACACACACAAGTGTACAAGTGCTAGAAAAACACTCTGCCACTGAGAATGTGCTCAGTCTTTGTTCTGTTTGGTTTTATGACAGGGAATTACTGTGTGACAACCTATTAAACTTGCTATCCCCCTGCCTCAGCAGCCCAAGGGTAGGAGCCACAGGTATGTGAAATCGGCTGATCTCCAACCTTTACCTTTAGTGGGAGTGTCTCCCCATCAGCAGGAACTAACCTGGAGTCTGGTGACTCAGCTGACCGGTCTCCTCGCTCTCTGTCTGCAGCCGCTCCTCGTCTCTTTTGTGCTGATTTGGTGCTTTTCAGTATTCCGTAATTTTCCTATTATGTGTGGTTACAGATATTTTTAATGATGGCCCAAGAGATTAAACTTGAGTTTATCCCGGCATACTCAGAATTAGAATCAAATTACTTCAAGTAAAATATAGCGACAGTGAGTTCTCATTGGCTCTGCCCTGAGTGCTGTCCCCGTCTGTCACATTTATATTAGAAAGTCAACACAGCATGAGTGTTTGTCCTTTGTGTGCTTTGAGACAGGGTCTCACTCTGTTACCCAGGCTTGCCTGGAACTCACTATGTAGTCCATGCTGACCTGTAACTTGTGACAGTCCTCCTGCCTCAGTTTTTCAAATGCTAGGATTATACCACACCTGGCTAGTGTTCTCTTTTAAAGAAATGTAGGGTACTAGAGCGACCGCTCAGGAGCTGAGAGTAAGTACACTGAGAGTAAGTACACTGCCTTTTCAGAGTTGGGCAGGTCAGAGCTGCCCAGCTCCAGCTTCTGTGGGATCCTGTGCCATGGCTTCTGAGGGACCTGCACTGACATGCGCAGACTGTCTTAGTTACTCTGCTATTGCTATGATAAGACACCATGAGCAAGGACAGTTATGAAAGAAAGGATCTAATTTGGGGCTTATGATATCAGAGGACTGGAGTTGATGACTATCGAGGAGGGGAGCATGGCAGCAGGCAGGCATGGTGCTGGAGCCGTAGCCAAGAGCTCACATCTCAAGACATGAGGAGGCACAGAGAGAATGGAAATGGGAGGATGCTTTTAAAACCTCAAAGCCCACTCCCAGTGACATGCCTCCTCCAACAAAGCCACACCCCCTTAATCCTTTCCAAACAGTTCCATCAGCTGGAGACCGAGTATTGAAACATATGAGCCTGTGGGAGCCATTATTATTCTAACCACAACACACATAATTTAAAATAATAAAAATCAAAAGAAAGAAAGAAAGAAAGAAAGAAAGAAAGAAAGAAAGAAAGGAAGAGAGAGAGAGACTGGAGATGAAGTTTGGTTTGTAGAGTATGTGCTTAGCATGCCTGAGACCATGGGTTGGATTCTCAGCACAATATAAAGCCAGGTATGGAGAGAGTGAATGTCTCAGTAGGTAAGGGTGTTTGTTACCAAGTCTGATGTCCTGAGTTTAATCCCCAGTGGAAGGAAAGAGCTCCTACAAGTTATCTTCTATCATAGTTTGGTGTCTATGGCGCTGATAAAGACCATGACCGAAGGCAACTTGGAGAGGAAAGGGTTAATTATGCTTATATGTCCCAGGTCACAGCCCATTACTGGGGGAGTCAGAGCAGGAACCTGGAGGCAGGAACTGAAGCAGAGGACATGCAGGGTGCTGCTTACTGGCTTGCTTCCAATGGCTTGCTAAGCTTGGTTTTATACATCCCAGGTCCACCTGCCTAGGTGTGGCACCACCCACAGTGGGCTGAGCCCTTCCATGTCAATCATTAACCAAGAAAATGCCCCGGGGTGGTGGTGGTGGGGCTGGAGAGATGGCTCACCAGTTAAGAGCACTTGTTAATTTTACAGAGGACCTAGGTTCAATATCTAGCACCCACATGGTGGATCACAACTATCTGTAATTCCAGTTCCAAGGGATCTCATGTCTTCTTCTGACCTTCATGGTCACCAAGCACATACATGGTGTACATGCATGTAGGCAGGCAATATTACTCACACATAAATAAAATAAATCTAATAAAACACTTTCAAAAGAGAAGAAAATGTTCCCACAGACTTACCTCCAGGCCAATTTGATGGAGGAAAGGCTTAGTTAAGTTCTTTCTTCTCAGCGACTCCAGCTTGTGTAAAGTTGACAAAAACAAACAGGCATATCCTTTGACCGCCACAACACTAGATAGATGATAGATAGATAGATAGATAGATAAATAGATGAGTTAAAAAAGACAACAATAAGAACAAAACACCAGAAAACAAAATTGGGCATGGTGCCAGCATAAGCCAGTAATTCCCAAGCTCACAAGGTAGAGGCAGGGGGATCAGATGTTCAAGGTCACCCTCAGGGGGTGCTAGACAGGGAGTTCAAGATTTTTTGAGACAGGGTTTCTCTGTGTGCCCTGGCTGTCCTGGAACTCACTCCGTAGACCAGGCTGGCCTTGAACTCAGAAATCCACCTGCCTCTGCCTCCCAAGTGCTGGGATTAAAGGCGTGCGCCACCACTGCCTAGCTGAGAGTTCAAGTCCATGTTTCAGGCACCTTATCATGGTGCTGATTTTAATTCCAGCCCTTGGGGGACAGAAGCAAAAACGTGTATCAGTCTGAGGCCAGCTGGTCTACACAGACTACTTTTTAAAGTGCCAGGCTAGCCAGGGATACATTGTAAGTTCCTGTCTCAAGCAAACCAAACAAAACACTTTGGCTCAGAAAAAAGAGAAAAGAGAGAAAGAAATAGCAGCATCAAATACAAGACTGACCAGTCTGTTGTCTTTGCGTTGCCAGTGCTGGGCCAAGAACTCAGCTCTCCTCAGCCTGCTGTGGTAGTGCTGGGTATTTTCAATAGAAGGTGGCAGAGGGACACTGCAGTCTTCAGTGAGGTCACTGCAGAAGCCCTGCAATGGGGCTTCCCTATTCCCTACTAACCCTAGACCCAACCTGAACTATCTGTCAGGTTTCTTCCCTAGTGCCAGGTAGCTCCAGGCCCCAGACTCTTGAGAGCCTGGCCCTGGGCAAGGGGTGGTGTCCTGCACCCCTCTGCTCTCCCCAGCACAGCACTCATGGTTCCTGCTTTTCTGAGGGCCTTTTTTACCCATTTTATTAGCTATCTTCTTTACCAGCTTGCCTTTGTAAGATCTCTCAGTTACCAGGACAGCCAGGGCTACACAGAGAAACCCTGTCTCGAAAAACCAAAAAAGAAAAAAAAAAAAAAGATCTCTCAGTTACAATAAAGAATGAGAACAAAGTATAAACACACACACACACACACACACACACACACACACACACACACACACACACGAAGATGCCAGGATGAAACAAACCCATTACTTTCTAGCTATCCTAAAAATTCATTAAAAAGAAAACAACAAAACCCTTCCTGTTCAAATTACAAGCACAGACAGTTGCCTGTAGATCTGAGATGATGCTCCTGAGACCATCACCCTCCCTCCCCCTCCCTCCCTCCCTCCCTTCTTTTCTTCCCTCCCTTCTTCATTCCTTTCTTCCTTCCTTCCTCTCTCCCTCTTTTCGTGTTCTCTCCATCTCTCCCTACCTGCTCTCCTTGTTCTTTTGGATAAAATAAATGTTTAAAATGTGTGTGTGTGTGTGTGTGTGTGTGTGTGTGTGTATGTGTGTGTGTGTGTGTGTGTGGTCTGTATGTGCACCTGTACACTGGCAGGCAGGCCTGGTGCCTGACAGCATCAGATTCCCTGGAATAGGAGCTATAGGTTATTTCAAGCTGTCATGTGGGTGCTGAGAATTGAACCTGGGTCAAGAGCAGCCAGTGCTCTTAACTGCTGAGCCACCTCTCCAGCCCCTATCCTTACAATGTCTCATTCTGTAGCCCATGCTGACTTCCAGCTTAGGATCCTCCTGCATCTGCCTCCAGAATGCCAGGATGTGTCACAGACCTGGACCCTGGTGGCCAGCATGTCTCACCATCTTTATGATGAGGAGATGCTGGTGGCAGTTGTCCCAGTTTCTGTTTTAGAAAATGCTCTTTTGTCTTCATCGTGAGGGCTCCATTTGGAGGCAGAGTTCTGGCTGGGCAGATTCTGTGCCGTACTGGCAGCCTCCCTCCTCAGGGGTCTCCGTTGGGAAACCAGCTGCTTCTGTATAGCTGCCCCCCCACAGCTGCCTCCAGCACAGCTGCCCCCTGTACAACTGCCCCCAGCACAGCTTCCCCTGCACAGCCTGCCCCCCTGCACAGCTGCCCCTGCACAGCTGCCCCTGCACAGCTGCCCCTGCACAGCTGCCCCTGCACAGCCTGGAGGTCCTGCTTTGGGTTCAGTGAGATTCTTGGCTTTTTAATTTACTATTGTCCATAAAACCTTGAATTGTTTTATTATTTTAAAAAGCATATTTACTGCCTATATCTCCATGTCTCTTTTCGTTGGTGGCGTTGTTTTGGTTTTTGAGATGGAGGTTCTCTGTGTAGCCCAGGCTGTTCCCTGTAGACCAGGCTGGCCTTGAACTCACAGAGATCTGCCTGCCTCTGCCTCCCGAGCAATGGGACTGAAGGCGTGAGCCCACACTACCTGGTTTCTCTTCATATGAGACACATTCCATTCCATCTGCCGGCTCATTCAAGCTGTACCTTGTCAGGCATTCCTTCCTTTCCAGGGCTGACTAATACTTCATTGTCCTGCTAGCCCACCTCAGTCCCTCCATTCCACGCTGGACGGGCTCCTGCATTGTTTCTGCCTACGAACTGCTGTGAGCACAAGAGTAAAACTGTCTTCTCCAGCCCATGCTTTCAATTCAATTGCTTCCAATTTTTTGGGCATGTGCCCAGAAAAGGAATTGCTGGACCATATGGTAATTCCATTTTCAATTTTTTTTTTTTTTTGGAGGAATTCAATACCCTTTCAGTAAGAACCTCTCTGCTTAAATTTTCAGAATTCTGTAAATGACAGAGTGTGTGTGCCCAGCTCCAGTGTGCGGCGGGCTCTGTTCCCAAGGGCAGCAGGCTGAGGTCCGAGGCTCAGCCTACCAGGAAGGCAGAGCCAGGATGGAAGTTAATTCTCTTAGTCCCAGGAAGCAGGAGAGAGAGGCCATTGGGAAGCCAAAGACAGAAGAAGGGTTGCTGTCAGCGTGGCCTACCCCATCCATCCTCAGTGAGGCTATAGCAGATGCTGCCCATCTGAATGGTTTAGAATGGGAAAAAAAGGAGAGAATTAGCTACCCCAGTGTTTATTGGCAGCTGACTCCTGCTGCAGTCCCTGGCCACACATCCATGGCGATTTATTCTTGAGTAGCACTAGGAGAGTGGAGGGGTGGTCCCAAGCCTGGAGGACAAAGGCCAGCTAGGAAGGGAAGCGCTATCAATGTCTAGTCAAGTCTGGATCAGGAGCCAGAGAGCTGCGGCGGAAGGGACAGGAAGATACAGCTTGAAGCTGCAAGGCAGAGAGCAGAAGGAATGCGGTGTGGGTGAGAACATGATTGGAAGCTCAGACGGTGGAGCTGGCTGGCGCTCCTGAAGTGTCGGAACTCTAGAGACCCTAGGAGGAGCAACTCCCAGCAGCACTTGCGGCCACCTCAGGGAGATGGGCTATGAAGTCTGGGCATGCAGAGCTGACGCTTGGACTGTAGCGTTATCCTACAGAGAGCTTCAGGGGCAGGAGCCTAGTGCATGGCTCCACACAGTTGGCACCCATGGCTCGAGGGTGCCCAAGAACTAGGTCTCAGGGAGGCCATCGGGGCGGGGGTTAAGAATACACCAGGGAGGGTAGAGCAATCCTTCTGGAGGTCACAGTCCAAGGTCCTTCAGAGAGCTCCAGCTCCTGGTGTATGAGAAGTGGGAGGACCTGGAATTACAGGCCCGTCAGCACACTAGCCTCAGCTACCCACTGGAACAGGAACAAGAGGAATGAACGCTTTGCCTCTGGCTCAAAGCCTCTGTTTGCTGGCAGGGCGAGCCAACAGCCTCTTCGGAGGACACAATAGAGGAGGTGCAGCCTCCTGCCTCCTCCCTCACCGTGGCTGAACTGCGGTACATGGCTTGCTTCCCAAAAGCCCCAGACAACAGCTCATGTGCCAAATTTGGAGTCCCAGGCTGTACCCTAGCTCTCTGGCTATGCCCTCTTGCCATCTTAGACTCTGGCATAGGACGGCCACCCTCCAACTTCTCTCTCTTTGACTGGGCCAAAGGTCTAAGGTGGATGGCCTTCCTCTGCTCAGCCTAGACCCTGGTACCCACAAGGTTGAGTCTCACCTGCCATGGGACTCGATCGAGAGCCTGACAAGGGTGTCTGTATCTGAGTGGGTCAATTAGTGGTGACCCATAAGCCATGGCGGCCAGGGCACTCCTGCTCTCCCACTCTACCAGGTACGTCCACCCTGGCCCTGGCCTGGGTCTTTCCCATCAGCATTTCCTTCTTGTCTCATAAACAGCATGAAGTAGACGGAGTAGCTTTTGAGGGTGACCGGAGAGGGAGCACGGTCACCCTCTCCTGCTGCAATGTGTGTTGGGAAGGGGGCACTTAGCGGTTCTTGACGATTCATCCCTCCACCACTTTCTTGCCAGCTGAGTCTGGTTGAATTTTCAGGTTTATCTACTTAATGTGGATTCTGGAAAGAACAGCGATTTTCTCTGAGTCTGTTGCCATGGAGCCCAGCATTGTTGGGGGATAAAAGGTGTTGACGTCCTGGCCCATTCTGAATGTGATTCGTGATCCATCTACTCACTTAGACCTTCTTGGGCACCTGCTGTAAGCCTGGAATCCTGGTACTTTGGATGTAGCTGGAGCTAAAACAAAGGTCTTTGTATCAAAGCCTTCGATGCTGTGGTGGTTTGAATACAAATATTCCTCAAAGACTCATAGACTCATGTTTGAGTGGCACTATTTGAAAGGATTAGAAGGATCTGAAGGTGGGGCCTCAGAGGAATTGTGTCACAGGGGGTGGGATTTGAAGTTTCAAAAGCCCATGCTAATCTCTCTCTCTCCGTCCCCCCCTCCTGCTGTAGCTCTCAGCTACTGCTCCAGCACCATGTGTGTGACCATGCTCCCTACCATGATGATGATGGACTAAACCTCTGAAAATATAAGCAAGCCATCAGTTACTTTCTTTTGCCAGGTGATAATGGAGCACACCTTTAATCCCAGCAATTGGGGGGGGGGCAGAGGCAGATCTCTGTGAGTTTGAGGCCAGCCTGGTCTATGAAGGGAGTTCCAGGACAGCCAGAGTTACATGGATAAACACTATCTTGAAAAAAAAAATACAAAACAAAACTTCTTTCTTTTGTAATAATTTTGTAATAGTTGCCTTGGTCACAGTGTCTCTTCACAGCAATAGAATAGTGACTAATACACATTCTAGAGGAGAGAGACAAAAGTAAGTGTAAGGCACGTCAGGGACTATGGTAGCCAAGGAAGCACGCATGTCCTGTCAGGGCTCTGTCATCAAAGGTTCTGAAGGTCAGAACACATACAGGAGCACAGTCCAAGAAGGGTCTGTGTCAGCCAGGGTTCTCTAGAGGAACAGAACTTGCATCTGGATAGAAATGGGGTTATAATGATTTACAGGCAGTGTTCCAGTTAGTCCACCAAGGGCTGCCTATGAACACAGGGCCCAAGAATCCAGTCGTTCATTTGTTGAGGCTAGATGTCTCAGCTGGTCTGCAGTACATGCTAGAATCTCAGAGGTAGGCTGTGATTGCAGCGAAGGCCAGAGAGGCGAGAGCAGGAGCGTCCTTCATCAGGCTGCCTGCAGGCGTGGCCCAGAGTGGAGGCGCATCTTTGTCTTTGCTGTTTTGTGGGCTCTTCTTTTTTTTTTTTTAAAGATTTATTTTATTTATTATATGTAAGTACACTGTAGCTGTACTTCAGACACTCCAGAAGAGGGAGCCAGATCTTGTTACGGATGGTTGTGAGCCACCATGTGGATGCTGCTGGGATTTGAACTTATCACCTTCGGAAGAGCAGTCGGGTGCTCTTACCCGCTGAGCCATCTCACCAGCCCTTGTGGGCTCTTCTTACTTCCACCCTTCTCTGCCCCCTTCCTCCACCCCCTCAACCCTCTAACACTAGATAGGAGAGAAAAAGGGATAGAGAGGAAAGAAAAGAGATCCCTGAGTAAAGGAAGGGCCCAGAGAGAAAAGAGATCCCTGAGTAAAGGAAGGGCCCAGAGAGGAAAGAAAAGAGATCCCTGAGTAAAGGAAGGGCCCAGAGGNCTGATGATTAGGGTGTCAAGTTCTTTGGGGCAAGTTTGATCTTTGCTGCCAGGATGTCTAGTTTCCTCTTGTTTCTTCTTTGCGCACAAGTACTTAACCAACCGGCACCAACTACAACCAGCAACCAACAACAGCCAACAACACAACCCACGACCAACCAATCACCCACCACCTTTTGGGTGCCCTGGCATTTATATAACCTCTAAAAAGTCCCCAGAATTCCAGATGTCACACACTCATAGAAAGTATCTGCAGCTGGCAAAATCATGCCCCTGACGGAGCACGAGGCAAATCATTCCATGTTTTTAAAAGAAACCAAAATTCAAAAATAATCTCACTACAGATTTTCCCACCTCAAAGATCCAGATGAGAAATGAATCTTCCCACTTCAAATGATCTTACTAATCAAAAATCCCTCCCAGGCATGCCTGGCCAGTTTTGGAGTTTAGTTCATTCCAGATGTAGTCAAGTTGACAACCATGACTGGCCATCACACGATTCCTCCAGAGAAGCCGATCCAGCCTCTGGCCAGTGGTTGTGTGTTGCCAGAGACTGGTATAAGCATGGTCTTTGATTGGCTCTGGCCAAAAAATGGAAGAGGCTTGTTGGGTTCTCTAGGAAAGGTTTCTCATCTCCTATAAAGATGCTACCACAAAGACCTTAAAAGATGGGCAACAGTTTTTCCATTAATTTATTCACTTTTCATCCTGATCACTGTCCCCCTGCCTCTCCCACAGTCTCTCTCTCCCTCCCTCCCTCCCTTTCTCCTCTGAGAGGGTGGAGGCCCCCCTGAGTATCCCCCCACCCTGGTATATCAAGTCTCTGCAGGGCTAGACAGATCCTCCCACTGAGGCCAGACCAAGCAGGCCAGTTAGGATGCACAAGAAGCAGCAGGACCATTTGCTGGGCCAGGTGGACCCCAAAGATGGCATCAGAAGGCATATGGTGAGGTCAGAAGCCCTGCTGCCGTCAAGACTCAGCCCCCCGCACCGTGCCTGCCCACTCCTGGGACTGTTACAGCCTCTGTCTGCTATCTTGCTGTGTTGTCCATGCCCCACCCCCGACTAGTGCCCATCCATGTACCTGTGTGCTCATACGTGTGCTTGTGCGAGCGTGTGTGCATATGAGTGCGCTCAAGTGCAAGTGAACTATGTTTGTTTTTTTTTTTACTTTCAGCCAAAACAACCTCAGTGATCCAGGAAGTGGGTGCTGCAAGCTGTAAATATTTTAATGATGATAATTCAAATATACACAAAAGAAAATGGCATAATAAGCCAGCCTCAAATAGGCAGCAATTTCCCACAGAAATGGAAAACAGATTCATAATTGCTGGGGATGAGAAAGAGGATGACAGTCAGTACTTAGTGGTGTAGGGTTTTATTCTGGGGTGAAGAATGGGAGAGGTGGTGGCTGGGTCCACAATGGGTACACTAAATGCCGTCAAATCATCCCCATTAAAGGGAGTGCTTTTCTGTTATGCCAGGCAAGACACCATTTTAAAGAAAGCAATTTTGTTTTTTCGAGACAGGGTTTCTCTGTGTAGCCCCTGGCTGTTCTAGAACTTACCCTGTAGACCAGGCTGGTCTCGAACTCAGAAATCCGCCTGCCTCTGCCTCCCAAGTGCGCCACCACTGCCCGGCGAAAGCAATTGTTTTAAAAAGCATATATTTTAAGAGTGTGGGCATTTTGCCACATAATTGTCTGTGTATCCCACGTGGGCCTCATGTCCTGATGGATCAGAGAGCATCAGGTTACCTGAAACTGGCTGTGAGGAGCCAGGTGTGTGCAGGGAACCGAACCCAGGGCCTCTGAAGAAGGAGCCGGGGGTCTTAACTGTTGAGCTGTCTTTCCAGCTCCTAGAAAACAGCCTTTCTGGGTCTACAGTAACATCAAACGGGAACCAAGGCCACCTGCTCCCTCCACACCACGCCCCCTCTCTGGAGAGCCACACTGGACGGGACTCGGTCTTTTCCCATAAGTAAATGCGCCTTGTTTGCATTACTGATTAGCAATTTCTTTTTCTTTTTAAAGATTTATTTTATTTTATGTAAGTACACTGTAGCTGTCCTCAGACACTCCAGAAGAGGGAGCCAGATGTCATTACAGATGGTTGTGAGCCACCATGTGGTTGCTGGGATTTGAACTTATCACCTTCGGAAGAGCAGTCGGGTGCTCTTACCCGCTGAGCCATCTCACCAGCCCAGCAATTTCTTTTTCAAGTACCAGGAACCCAGGGCGGGCCTCCAGCCTGTGAGGCAAGGGCTCCGAAGTTGAGCTGTAACTTTAGCTCTCGAGAAGGAATTAACATTGACATCTTGTTAGTTTCACAGAAACATGACCAACTTTCCCTCAAAACTGTTAATTTCCCAGGTCCTATTCAGACTGTCCCATTGTGGCCCCAACACCATCTTTATGGGTGGTTTGTCTCATCAGAAGGGAAATGAAATCTGTTCATCGCTTTGGTTATGGAACCTCTATTTCTTAAAACTTTTTTTTTTTTTTAATTTACTTTGGGAAGTAAGGACCGATGAACTGCCACAACACACACATGTAGAGATCAGAGGACAACTGGCCTGAATCGATTCTCTCCTTCCAACATGGAGGTCCCAGAGACTGAACTCAGGTCATCAGGCTTGGCCACAGTGCTCTGTCCCTCTGAGACAGCACATTGGCTCTCTTCATGACTTTTTATGACATTGACTTGGAAAAATGGAGCCTCTGGCCTATGGTATCGCATTCTAAGCTGGGAGCCCATGGAAGGCAGATATGGGTGTTGGATCCCCTTGGAGTTATGGGCAGCTGTGAGCCACCATGTGTGTTCTGGGCCCGCAACCAGTTTCCTCTGCAAGAGCAGTGCTTCTAATGGCTGAGCTGTTCCTCCAACCTTCCTTCTCTTCTCTCTCCATCATTTCTTATTTCCTTCCAATCAAGACAAGAATCTTATTCTCTAGACCAGGCTGGCCTTGAAATAATAATGGCTGATCTTCCTGCTTCAGTCTTCAAAGTGCCTCCTGGATTTAAAGATTTTTAAATTTAATGTATATGAGTGCACTGTTACTCCCTTCAGACCCACCAGAAGAGGGCACTGCATCCCATTACAGAATTACAGATGGTTGTGAGCCATCATGTAGTGGCTGGGAATTGAACTCAGGACCTCTGGAAGAACAGTCTGTACTCTTTTTTTTTTTTGGTTTTTTTGAGACAGGGTTTCTATTTATAGCCCTGGCTGTCCTGGAACTCACTTTGTAGACCAGGCTGGCCTTGAATTCAGAAATCTGCCTGCCTCAGCCTCAGTGCTGGGATCAAAGGCATGCGCCACCACACCTGGCTCAGTCTGTACTTAACCGCTGAGCCATCTCTCCAGTCCGATACCTGGATTTAATAAGAGCAGTTTGTTAAATTATGTTAGCTTCTGTATGCATTGTGCAGACACACACCACACACACACATTCACAAACAAAGCCAATGTAGCAACAGTCTAAGGAATGGGCCGGAGGATCACTGCTATTAGGAAAGGGCATTCGGGGCCGGGCGTGGTGGCGCAAGCCTTTAATCCCAGCACTCGGGAGGCAGAGGCAGGCGGATTTCTGAGTTCGAGGCCAGCTTGGTCTACAAAGTGAGTTCCAGGACAGCCAGGACTATACAGAGAAACCCTGTCTCGAAAAACCAAAAAAAAAAAAAAAAAGAAAGAAAAGGAAAGGGCATTCGCCCGCCCAGAGAAGAGTTATCTGAAAGTGGACCTGCACGCATCATCTGTAATAAATGCCTGTGTATTATTGCAAATTACAGGCAAACACTAATGTGGAAGGAAACTGGATCACACAGAACACTCAAAAGCATCAGATGAAGCAGAAGTGGCAGACAGAGGTGGGCAGGAGCGCACGCGGGCAGGAGCGCACGCGGGCAGCACACTGCAGCCCAACATCAGATGCATCTTGGTTCTCAGTTGCGCTTGTCTTAGGAGAGGCATCTAATTTGACTTTTTAGTTTGTGTGTTTGCCTTTCAGACAGGGTTCCTTGTGGTCCACAGGTCACTATGTATCTAAGAATGACACAGAGCTCCTGAAGGTCCAGCTTCCACATCCGAAGTCTGAGGTTAGAGGTATTATGCACTGCCAGGCTCAGCTGTTCTTGCTTTGAACATCAAACTGTGTCAGTTAAAAGGGAGTATCAGGGCCAGAGAGAGCTCAGCAGATAGAAGCACCATGTTTGGTTCTCAGCACCCACAGGCTCACAAGTATCCTTAATTCCAGTTCCAGGGGGGATCCAATGCCTCTTCCAGTATCCATGGGCACCTACATACATTCACACATTCCAGTATCCATGTGCACCTACATACATTCACACACACACACACACACACACACACACACACACACACACACTAAACGAATATATATATATATATATATATATATATATATATATATATATATATATATATTTGGTTTTGGTTTTTCGAGACAGGGTTTCTCTGTGTAGCCCTGGCTGTCCTGGAACTGACTCTGTAGACCAGGCTGGCCTCAACTCAGAAATCCGCCTGCCTCTGCCTCCCAAGTGCTGGGATTAAAGGCATGTGCCACCACGCCCAGCTCTAAACAAATATTTTAAAAGGACAAGAGTAGAGGCTGGTGGATCTCTGGGTTCGAGGCCAACCTGTTCTACAGGGCAAGTTTCAGGACAGCTAAGGCTACACAGAGAGAACCTGTCTAAAAACAAAAACAAAAAAAAATCAAACCAAACCAAACCAAACCAAATCAGAAACAAACAAAAAAAAAATGGACAGATAAATAATAAAATAAAAAGACAAGATTGTTAAGATTGGATTAATAGGCAAGACTGAAGTCAATATCGTCCACAGACACCTATATTAAATATAAAGAAGAAAGACTGCATATATTAATAAACACCTTGACAACACTCAGAAGCCAGAGGGGAGGCAGGCAGAGTTGCCCGGGCCTGTAATTTCAGAACCCAGGAAGTAGAGGCAGGAGGACCAGTTTAAGGTCATCTTTGCCTAAAGTCACCTTTGAAGCTGGTCTGGAGTATGATACTTGTCTGAGAAACAACAGGGCTGGCGGGCCGGCTCTGTAGGTAAAGGCGCTTGCAGCCAAGCCAGATAGCATGAGTTCAATTCCCAGGACCCAAAGGGAGGAGAGAGATACCAGACTCCTGCAAGATGTCCTCTGACCTATTATGAGACACAAAAATAAAAATGTAATTAAAATGGAAATCAACAGAGTCCATGGGAAATAAAGTTGCAAAGGGTGAAGGTGTCAGAGAATAGTAACAAAGGGGCCAACCTTTCTAGAAGGCACTAACAGGGGGCTGTCAAACATGAGGACAGAACCTGACTCATCCAGAAGGAACTGGTAGATCGCTACAGCCGCTGAGTTCAACACCCAGGCCTCCCTCCGCTCAGCCCAGTGTCCTCAGGTTTCCGTCTGCGGCCTCATGTAAATCTTTAATCCACTTTGAGTGTTGGGTGGTTAGGGTCTCGTACACAGCTATGGTTTTGTCAATACCATCTATTGGGGGCTACCCTTCCCCAGTGCGTACTTGACCGGCTTGGTGAGGGTTAACTGAGCACAGAGGCATGGATTTAACACTGGGATCTCTATTCTGGTTAAGTCTGTCCAGGCTTGACAAGACTCATCTTGTGCTGCTGAGTGAATGGCCTGGGTTTAGCTGTCGGGTCCATCTGGTCCATAGTGCTGCTTCCATGTGGATTTCTTATCCCAGTGACCTGGCACAATAGCTAAAGTGGGTTACTGAAATCTCTTACTATTTCAGTTTCTCATTTTAATATTTGCTTAATATATTTGGGTGCCCAATATGGGTGCACATGTTTACAACGATTCTCTTCTCTCAAAGAATTAACCCTGTTACTGCAGTAGTTACTTTCATCCCTAGAGTAACCAAATGTCTGACAAGATATGACTTGAGGGCTGGATAGACAGCTCAGTGGTTAAGAGCACTGGTTGTTCTTGCAGAAGACCCAGGTTTGATTCCCAGGATCCATATCATAGCTCATAGCCACCTTAAACTCTGGTTTCAGGGGATCTGATGTCCCTTTCTGACATCTACAGACTCCGGGTATGCACACAGTTCACATACATACATGTGTAAAAGAAAAATACATTTTAAGAAAATTTGAAAGAAGTAAGTTGAGAGAAGAGGGTTTGGTTTTGGCTGAAAGTTTCAGGGGTGCAGTGCCCCTGTTGACTTGGGGAGGGTAGGCTGTCAGCCTTGGGGGCACTTCGAGGCACACCGTATCCAGTCGGGAAGCATAGAAGGTGAACGCGGGTTCTCAGCTCACACTTTGTGCGTGCGTGTTGGGGTACGCTTGCCCATGCAGGTGTGTGTAGAGGTCAGAGGTCCTCCCCAATGGCTCCTCTCCTTTACTTCCTGAGACAATGTCTCTCACCACATCCAGAGTGCACAGTTTTAGCTAGATTGGCCAATGAGTCCCCTGGGATCCATCTGACTGCCTCCCAGAGCTGGGATAACACACAGCTGGTGCCTTGTCTGGCTTTCATGTTGTGCTGGGATCAGGATTCAGGGCACTGCTTGCTCAGCAAGCATCTGCCCACTGAGCCACCCCACCCCCAGCACTCTCCCTTTTATTCAGTTTGGTACCTTACCCCACAATGGTATCACCCACATTCTTGGTGGGTTTTCCCTCATCAGTTATAAACCTTCTGAAAAGGTCTGCCTAACACACATAGATGCGTTTCCATGGTAACCATAAAGCCCGTCAAGTCGACAAGGATAAAGCCATTGCAGTTATTATAAAGTCATTGTTGTCTACTGCAAAAACAAGTTTATGACTCAAAGGTTCATTTGATCTGGAATCTAGCATGATAATGTAAGTCTGTGATACCTATACACGGGCAGAAGATGCAGGAGGATTGTATGTTTGAGGCCAGCCTATATGTTACAGGGTGAATTCAAGGCCAGTCTGAGCTATAGATTAAGACTCTATTTTTTAAAAAAAAAAATGAAATGGAACCTCATAAAGTCTAGAACTAGGTGATCTGTAATCCCAGTACCCCAGAGACTAAGAGAGAAGAGTCACAGCAAGTCTGAGATTAGCCGGGGCCACACTGAGTTCTCTGCCAGCCTGGGCTACAGAGTAAGACCATGTCTTAAAAGAAAACACGGCCGGGCATGCTGGCGCACGCCTTTAATCCCAGCACTCGGGAGGCAGAGGCAGGCGGATTTCTGAGTTCGAGGCCAGCCTGGTCTACAAAGTGAGTTCCAGGACAGCCAGGGCTATACAGAGAAACCCTGTCTCAAAAACCACCACCACCACCACCACCAACAACAAAAAAGAATACATGATATGAGTATCTTTAGCTCTGCTCTATCTTGGAGAACATTAGCAGAAAGTCTCCTTGTGTGCCCTGTTTGTTTTATTTCATTACTGGAGACTGAATCTAGGGCCTTGTGCATGCTAGGCACATGTAATTCCCCAAGTATCTATTTACCTTCGAATGACGAAGGAATCTCATTAAGCTGTCGGGCCTCAAACTCATCTGTAACCTAGGTAGGGCTCAGACTCACGATCCTCCTGCTTCCGAGTACTAGTACCCCCTTTTCAAAAGCTATGTTTATTTGCTTGTCAGTATGAGTGTATGAGTGCAGGTTGCTAGAAGGCCAGAAGATGGCACCAGAGCCTCCAGAACTGGTGTCACAGGCAGTTCTGAGCCTGGAACATGAGTGCTGGAATCTGAACACGGTTCCTCCACAAGGGCAGTGCACAGTGCACGCCTAACTTCTGAGCCATCTTCCCAGCCCGTTCATGCTGCTTGAAATACTTTGCTGTGCTTTTTTTTTTTTAAAGATTTGCTTTTATAGATATTGGTGTTCTGCCTGTATGTCTGTGTGAGGGTGGCCAGAGCCCCTGGAACTAGAGTTACAACTGTGAGCTGTCATGTATGTACTGGTAATTGAAGCTAGGTCATCTGGCAGAACAGCCAGTGCTTTTCAACAGGAAACACCTCTCAAGCCCCATTTGTTTGGAAAGCATCTTGCTTTGAAGCCCAGGTTAGCCTCAAAGTCATAGTAATTAGTAATCCTCCTGCCTCAGCTCCCAAGCACTAGGACTACAGATGTGTCATTACCTTCCACTGAAGGGGTAACTGAAATGCCCCCTAAGTTGCTGTAGCCCTCGGGAAGAGAGGGCGTGTGTGTGTGTGTGTGTGTGTGTGTGTGAAGTGTGTGTGTACATGCACGTGTGTGTGTGTGTGTGTGTGTGTGTATGTGTGTGAAGTGTGTGTGTGTGGTGTGTGTGTACATGCATGTGTGTATGTGTGTGAAGTGTGTGTGTGTACATGCATGTGTGTGTATGTGTGTGAAGTGTGTGTGTGTGTGTGTGTGTGTCTGTGTGTGTGTGTGGTGTAACTTGACTTCTGGCTGCTTAGTCTGTTCCAAGAACACACAGATGGCTGCCACAAACCAGGGGAAGCTGGGCAGTTACTACCTCATTTTGAGCTGGAACTGACAGAAACTGACAATTTATGGTGGGCTTCCAGCGATGAAGAGTTCCAAAACACCCCATCATGGGTTCTGCCAGTGTAACAGTGGTCTCATGTGTCATTCCTGACAGATTCCTGGGGTCCAGGTTCCTGAGTGCTGAAGGGCAGGTGTCCAGGACAAAGGTGTGAAGGGGCCTCAGGCCCAGCTGTCTCTATTGGTGCTTTTTCCGTTAGGCCTCCCCTGATGGGTTGTCATTGATCAGAGGGGATCATCCATGCCTTAGAGACAAGCTGGGGATTCCCCTAACTCTGCAGCATGGGAGATGACGACGTTCTACAAGGAACAGTTTGTTCTCTATGGTCTGGATAAAAGTTGGATCTACGTTTGATACCCTTTCATCTCCAACAGTGCTTAACAGGTGCTCACAAAAATATCCCAGGCTGGCAAGATGGCTCAGTGGGTAAGGATGCTTGCCAACAGCGCCCTCTCATCAGAAGCTATGTAACAGTGGACAAGAACCAACTCCATAAAGCTGTCTTCTACTTCTGCACCTATGCATGCTTCGGGCATGTGTGCCTTCCTCCCCAAAGGAAAGCTAAAAAAATAAAAACATTGTTAAAAACTTTTGGGTTCCTAGACATTTTTTCATGGCTTTGTATATATGGCAGATGTCCCACTAGGCCAGTGGGAGGCTTTAACCTGGGTCCTAAGCCACCAGCTGAGACCATTGCTCTGGCTGCTCCTCCGGTCTTTGGCAAGATTCCCAGAACTCTCTGCATCCTTCCCCAAGACTCCGTTCTTTCAATGGGAAACTGCATTCAAAGGTGGCATGGGCTTTGAGACTGGCTCCATGCCCAAACCTGGGTGGGGTCCCCTCGTTCTGCCTGTGCTGCAGGTTGGTGCCTGGATGAATCATGACCCCAGTTAAGTTAGGCTCAGTCTCTTGAAGTATACAGGCCTAATTCTTGGCCTGCACCCAGGAAGGGACTCTCAGTCAAGTGGGGGAGTGGCCTATGGTTATTCTTTGACTCATTTTTTGCAGTCATTCCAGACACCAACCCATCTTCTCTCCCCCAGCTCGGGGCATCCCACTTCCTTATCTCTGACTGGAACTTGGGGATTGTGTTGTTACCTGCTGATAACTGAAAAGGAGTTTGCCTTTCCCCGAGTCTTTTGTTGTTGTTGTTGTTTGTTTTCAAGACAGAGTTTCTCTGTGTAGTCCTGGCTGTCCTGGAACTCACTTTGTAGACCAGGCTGGCCTCGAACTCAGAAATCCGCCTGCCTCTGCCTCCCAAGTGCTGGGATCAAAGGCGTGCGCCACCACCACCCAGCTTTCCCTGAGTCTTAGCAAGTTAAATTCACGTAGTACTTTGCTAGGGCAGCGCCATCCTGCCTGCTGCCCAGGGAGCTGGTCCCAGAACTTGCAGGACTGTCGGAGCATTCCGACTCACTGCGCCCATGTGAAACTGGCCCGGTTGCTATTCTCATCATAGCTGGGAGCCTGCTGAACCCTGTTCTCTCCTGAACCCCCCGCCCCAGTTTTATGTTGGAGACCCCAGAAGATATATCTAGTGGAGGAGGTAGGCTATGCAAGTGGACAGGTAGGGAGCAGGTGTCACACAGCGGAGAACACTACTGCCCAAGGTGGGAGCACTTTGATTGAGTCCCCCTAATGTGAAGTGTTCAAGCACCAGGATCCAGAGGCAGCATGGGAGAGGGCTGGTCAGAGTGCCGTGTGTACCTTGTTAGAGGCAGCATGGGAGAGGGCTGGTCAGAGTACCATGCGTACCTTGTTAGCTCTTGGTTCCACTCCTGGCTCTGGATGTCAGAGGTGTGGTCCCAAGGAGTGGCCAATACTTGTTTGTATGAGTGGGTGTCACCTGGGGGACTCTGGGTCATGCCTTGTAGAGCCAGAGTGGTGACCAAGCGTCAGGAGCTGGAGCGTACACTTTCCACTCACTGGGCTAAAGTTGCTTTGAGAAGGAGCTTGGGGTCCTGTCTCTGAGAGCTTTGCATGCAGGCAGCACCCCAGGCTCCAAAACTCAAGAAATTAGCCCTTTTCTGTAGCCTGAATTTCCCCCCATCCTCTCCAGTTGTCAGCCATCTGCTACTACTTAACAAAGTACACCACCAGACAATAGCTGCCATCAGAAGCCAGTGTCCCTAGGGCTAGTGTTCACCTGGATGGGTTTGCCCACTCCATCATTATGTGGCCTCTTCAGCCTTTTTAGGGTCCCATGACCTCTTGTGGCTGGTGACTGGTGGCCTTGTCAATCATTTCTAGCAGGTTGTTTGAAACGTCTTAGGATGTAGACTTAGCAGCAGGAGGGGAGCCCAATTCCCTTGCCAACCTTGTCCCGGTTCCATTGACCAAGGCAACTGCAACACCGTTCCGAGCTGGCCAGCATTGATGCTTGAATGGTTCCTGTATGGGAAACTTGGAGCTGGTGTGGTGGGAGCTGATGGAACCTTTAAAGTGAAAGTTAGTCAAGGCCCTTGGTCAGCGGAGGTCCTGCTCTTACGAGATTCTTGTGGATCCTGAGTTCGTTGTGAGAACAGCATCTGAATGAGGTTTTGTTTCCCCATGGTAGCTCGTTCTCTCATACACATTCTTGCAACGGCCAACCATCTCAACGGGATGTCAGGATGTCGCCAGGGCGTCCTCACTCCCTGCACTGTGCTGCGTGACCTTTCAGCCTTCAGAATTATACACGAAGAAAAGCCTGTCTGAGAGAGGCACAGTTGAGGACTTTTCTTGTCGTTCTTGGCGTCTCTTGTTGACTTGTATGGAGGCTGAGGCCTGGCTGTCTCAGCTGGGTAGTACCACAGCTGCCGCTGATTCCTGTTTGCTATCCTGACTCTACTGAACTGGACTGCTGGTGCATCCCTGAGGTGTCAGTGGGTGGATCGGGCTGTTACTGCTAACCTGTGAACTGAACTGCTGATTTCCAGACAACACAGACGGGAGTCGCTCCACTTCCCCCATCTCTTTTTTTCCCACTACCTCCAGTGGGTGGTGTGCTAAAAGAGGTGAAAGCATTTAAAAAACAATCATTAAAAATAAGATTAAGCCGGGCGTGGTGGAGCACGCCTTTAATCCCAGCACTCGGGAGGCAGAGGCAGGCGGATTTCTGAGTTCGAGGCCAGCCTGGTCTACAAAGTGAGCTCCAGGACAGCCAGGGCTACACAGAGAAACCCTGTCTCAAAAAACAAAAACAAAAAAAAAAAAAAAAAAGATTAAAAAAAATTAGCTACAGCTGGTCTTGTAGATGCCTGCACAGGTACAGCTGCCTCCTATGTTTGGATGGGAGGAAGTAGGCCTTGACCTGTGGTCTTCATGTCTTTGATTTGGGGATGTGAAGCCTTCCTCACCTACTTGAAACTTCTGCACAGCTATGCTAGTCTTTGAAAGGGTCCTTCCCTCCAAGCTGGTCTTCTAAGTCAATAAAGTCCATGCTTGAATGGCTCTTTCTCTGTAGCTGTCCTAGCAGACACATGGTGATCTCTGGCAGGCCCCGCCCCTCCATGTTTCCTTCTGGCTTCTTTCTCCATCTCCTGGTAGAAGGCCCAGGCTCTAGCCGCCACACTTGCTCCTTTTCGGTTTTGTTTTTTCTCACTGGCCACCACCCCCAGTCTGGCACTAGATCCTCAGAGCCTTATCTCATCTTTAGAACTCTGCTCTCAGGTTTCCCACAACACATGGTGTCCTGTCAGGACAAGCCCCAAGAAGACTCTGAAGGCACACGTGTGCTATGGCCTTTCCTGACAGGCATTCCTGCAGTGCTGGTTCTGAGCCACGTGTGCACTGATGTCCCTGGACATAGGCTTTCCCTTTCTGTTATTCTAGGATGTTAGTCTGAGGCTGCTGGGTGGGCCTCTCATTTTTACACAACCTCCTAGCTGATGCAGACCCACACAGAGGGATTCCATCCACTTACTACAAGTTTTGTGTGAGGCAACGTTGGCTTTGAACCTTAGATTCCTGTAGTAGTTAGCTGCTGTCATGTAGACCATGTGCTGGTATGCCAAAGCTCATTTATAAAAATAAGGGCTTAAGCCCACATTAGACTGATGGGATGTGAGGGAGGGAACCTTTGAGAGTTGGGGCTCAGTGGGGTCCCGGGGCTTCCTTCCTGGGGGTTGTGGCAGTGCTGGCCTTTGGGCTTCCCGTCTGCTCTTCCTTGGCCTGTCTCGGATAGGAAGGGAATGGCTTTGCTCTGCTGCATCTTCTCCCTGTCATGATATTTCAAAGAGGCCACCAGGCTACACAGTGAGACACTATCAAAAAACTTTGAGGCAAGAGGTTATGGATAAAGACCTTCTCAAGTGTGCACCAATAAGCCTTCCTACATAACTTGAATCACTGTAAGGCAGTTAGTTAGGCAGTTGTTAGTGCAGAGAAAGCTCACTAGCACGGTATCTAGGTCCACTTCCCATTCTGGCTAGAAAAGGGAAGGCCCCAGAGGCTGCTCATTCACACGCCTCGGGAACTGAGGTTATATCTTGCTGACAAGAGGCAACAAAGGCAGCGGTCCACTCCTCACTGCCCCAGCAGCAACTATCCAGGGCCAAAGCCTGGTCAAGCTGGGACAGACAAACTGCTTATGACAAAAGCTCCCCTTAACTGACCTTTGCCCTGCAGACTTCAACATCACAAACCTTAAGAAAGACTCAGTGCGGTTTGATGCCAGCTATAAGCCAGTCACAAGAAGGCTCTCGGACCATGCTGGTAGAGACGACAGCCAAGAGCAATAGTCACCCCAGATGTTTGTCTCACAATCAGACGCCCAAGGCCTGCCTGGAAGGAGGGAACCCCATTCTGTAGGAAGACGAACATAGATGCATTACATTGTTTTGTTTCGTATTTTATTACATCAATGGCTTGAAAATTTTTATTTAACTTCAGCAAATATTGGAAATAGAAAAATGAATTCTGCAGAATTTCACAAATAAATTTCCCAATCTCCACTAACAAATATTATAATTCAATGGCTAAGCAATTATAATGCTATGGACATTCACCACAATGACTGTGCTGAACTAGAAAACAAGCAGAGAGACATGGAAATATTACTTACAACAGCATTATTACAACATATTTTCTTTAAAATTTTAACATGGATTTTTATCACTTCAAAAGATATACAGCATTTCCGTTATATTTGCAAACTTAACCTTATACATCTTTTAAAATCTTGAAAAACTTTTAAGCAATCTAAAAAGCACTTAGCAAAGTTTGAAGTCTACATAATGGAATGCTACCCACTCCAGTATAAATGCTCACTTTAGAGAAGGTGACTGTAAACACTCATTATTTTACAACATGCATAGACTACTGACCTTCCTTCTGAGCTGTAACGCTCCTGCAATTGTGCTTTACTACAGTNTCCTGCTTCATGAGCCCACCACAGTAAGCTTTGTCACCTTCTGTGTTTTTGATTAAGGTTTGTGACCACCATTGGGAAGGTCTTACGAAAACTCTCTGAAACCTTCTTTAGGAAGCTGTTTTGACAAATAAACAAAGAGGCGGTGGGTGTGCTGTGAACCTCTGACACAGCACCCACTGTGTGCCAACACTCATCTGACCAGCACAAGCGAGGCATGGGGCTTCTGGGAAAGAGCTCGAGTACAGAATTGATCACTGCTGCTGACCAGTCAACACAATATTCAAGTAACAGGGTGTTTAAGTGGATAAGGGAAAAGAATTACCTAAACACTTTACATGTTCACATAAAATTAAATAAAACAAACTTTTAATGCATATGCAATACAGTTTATATCTTTAGGGATCTCTAAACTAAACCTTAGACTATTATTTGTGTCCATGATACTATATTTTGCACAATAACTTATATTTAGAAGATTTTCCCACAAAAATATATAATTATGACATTCACATTGATAATTTTTAAGAACCCAAAGCTTAAGTGACATTCCATCAGAAGCAGGCGTCATGTTCCAAACCTAACCTGCTGACGCACCTAACTCTTGACATGTAACAGTCACAGTCCAGACCAGAGCCCTCGGCTTTGAAAGCTAAGCAGTTTCTTGGACTTACATCATTGTGGACTGTGTCATGAAAAGTTTAAAATATGGAGACTATTCCAGCAGCAGCAGCTGCCTGGCAGAGCCCACTCTCACCCCTCTGCCAAGTGAAAACAGCATGCGCCTCTTTACCTTGGAGAAAAAGGAAGATCAGGTACTCTGGCCATAACCATACCGCCCGACACCATACTAGATACCAAGCAATGCTCACAACCAAGAGAAAGACAGAACGAGCCTGGTGCCTGGCACAGCCGCTCTGCCTGCCACACCATCCGAGATGATCACCAAGTCTCAACACTGCCAAGGGGGAACACATCTCAAGGAAAGTAGCCTGGGCACAAAGATAGACACAGAGCCACCGGCAGAGTGAGAAAGCCACGGCAGCAGCCACCCCATAGCACAGCACTGCTCTGCTCACTGGAGGGAAGGACATGCAAACACGCTCGGTGAGCAGGGTTCATCATGTGCCTTAGTGTCCTTGTGAGGCAAACACAGAGCGCAGAGCGTAGGCTAACTTCATCCCGTGCTTTCCTTCCCCTTCAGCTACACAGCAGGTTTATGATAAAAGCACAAAAAAAGTTACTAGTGTTACTCAGACCCATCAGGACACAGGACCGGTCCCTGGGTCCCTGGGTCCCTGGGTCCCTGGGTGGGGACCGCAGGCTGTGCCTCTGATGAGTCTCTATGACTCTTCCTCATCAATGGGCTGGTGTGAGACAGGATGGACAAAGTCCCTTTGCACTTGACCTTGGAATGACCTTTCTCCAGATTTCTCAAGAAGAATGTACATCCTATCCCCAGCTGAACCTCTTTCTAAAGAGAAAATCAGCTAACTTTAAAAAAAAAAGGGAGGAGGGGGAAGGTGCTTAGGAGTCAAAACATCCAATTTTAATTGCATATTTTAAATTCTTAAGAACTCCATTCATACCTTAAATACCTTAAAGCATCTACTTTTTTTTTTTTTCCTTTTTGGTATTGAAAGCAGAAAAAACTATTAAAACAACAAAAGATTCACATGGTTAGTGCAGTCTCAAGTGGCCATGGATGCTAAAACACAGCCCAGCCGGCTGCTCCTCAGGCTCCTCAGGCCCACAGTCTGGTAAGAGAGCAAAAGTGATTGGGAAGTCTCGGGACATTTATTAGCAATCTTTGCTTGTTCCCAGTTCCATACCACTCTGGGATGGTTTCCTTTCACCTTGGCCTCACTAAGCATTACATCCATCACTTCTCTGTCCTATCTGCTGCTAAGTGACAGGGTATAGTGTTTGTGTGATCACACCAGTACACAAACGACACAAAAGGACACATGGAGTGACACACAGTGGCCGAGAGGATGGGAGCTACTGCTGTGCAGCGTCTGGAAAACCGTCCCTAGCGTCTCTGTTCTCCTTTACTGAGCTGACCTGACATTTAAGGTCCGCACTCAGACCTGCAGACATTCTCCCCATCTGCTACACCCCAATGATGTCATCTTTGGCAAGCAATAAACTTTAAGTAAGACACTTGAACAGAAAAGGGATTGATAACATGGTTGCCAGAGGAGAAGGCACCAATTCCAAATGTACAAGCACCAGGTACAGTGATATGAACCAAATCTCTCGGAGCTGGGGATGTGGTGGCAGCTGGGGACCAAGAAGAGATGGATGCACCCTCATCCTGGGGTTACAATGCTGAAGGCTGAAGGCTGAAAGCACTGAGGTCCACGTTCCCATGAGGCTACAGTGCCCAAGGACAGTTGCTGCAAATGAGCTTTTACCACTTGGAAAGGAGAAAAGGGAAAGAGTTAGGGGAGAGAGAAAGGGGAAGAGAAGCCACCTGATCTATAGCCATAACTCTGTCCTCTCCTTAGGGAAACAGGAGTTGTATCAGGAAGCTTGGTATGATAAAGGTGACGATGTGGTCTGCTGATGGGCTTGTGATTTCCAAAGAAGCATGATTTTACTTAGGTGGCTGCCCCAGGAGAGAAGGGGAGAATTTTTCTAGAAGGTCTACTGGGCCTTCTGAGAATTACACTATGCACAAAGTAGAAACTGCAGGCCATGCAGGAACAGAGCTGGGCCTTTCAAGACTACCTGTTCTGAAGCTGTTGACTGGGAGAGCTGCCATTGTTGGGGCTCAGGGGAGCCAACTGGAGGGTAGGTCCCAGACTTGAGGGAGGTGTGCAGGCCGTGGGTCCCCCAGCCCTTAGGCAGAATGAGATGCAACGGAGCTCTCTGGGAAGTCGTGCCAACATGGAGGAACGAGCAAAGTATTAAGGCAGATGTAGCACGGGACTGAAGTGTATGCCTTTTTTGGTAATAGCTGCTTGTCCACAGAGATGTGATGCAGATGGCTAGGTGATGTCTTGTAATACCTGATATCTGGATAACATGTCGTCCATACCAAGTGTTCAAAGCTACCAACAGTTTTCATGAGGCAGATGCGTATCTTACGTCGAGGACAGAAGCAGCCTGAAGGAGGGAAAAAGGAAGGATATCAGTGAGAGCCACGACCAGCACCCGCTGACTCTGGGGTGCACTGTGAGCACTGTGAGGAGCACCATGATCACCGTGAGCACTGCACGGCCGGCACTCATAATCCCAGGCAGGGAGGGGCTGCTCAGGTTGGACCAGTTTTCTTTTTCTAAGCCTCAGCTTCCCTATCGGCCAAGATGTGAGATTATGATGCTCTCTCTGGGAGGTTAGATCAAACAGCTGAGGGGCTATGTCATCACAGCGTGGGAAAGCAGGGCTGCTCAGGTTTGCCTGCAGAAATAATGCACTGGTCAGAGGGACGCTGTGGTACTGGCTCCTCCTGGGATCCTGGAGTATATTACACACTTCCTTAAAGGATGAAGACATTTTTTTCACTTGCTTCTTTTGTTTTTCAAAGCTAACTATCCAAGAGACATGGTGTCATACTGCTGCGGCACACGGGCTAAAGTCCAGAATGTGAGTGTGGTGAGCAGTACTGTAAGAGCTGCTAACTAAGGCAGGCCTGCCTCCTCTCTGGCCACACAGTCAGTCCTTCTGATTTTGGTAGAGATCTCTAACCCAGTTGCTCCATCACCTTCTGTGGTAGATCGAAGATGTCTTGGGCTGCTCTCCCTTCTTAGCTGGAAAAACACTGTAAAACTGACAGGTCTTTTTATTAGTAGCACTTGGGAAAATTCTGATGTCCTCCATCCTGTGAGGACAGATATTCCCCAGTTGCTAGAAACAGGATAAACAAGCTGGCGAAACCAAGTCTCCATGTTCTGAGTACTGGTCAGACGATTAAGCAGCATTCTAACAGCTAAGTTCACAGGCTCTTGGTGAGCAGAAATCATTATGAGCCACATCTCCCTCTGCGAACTAAGCTCAGAGCAGAAACAGGAAGAGGAAGAGGAAGGGCTGTGATGTGACGAGCACAGACGGGGCCAGTGAGAGGGCTCAGGGGACAACGGAGTTCACTCCACTAACTCTGCTGACCCACTGACTGTGAATCCCAAAGCTTACAGGTAGAGGAGAGCACAGTGGGAAGAAGGATGATGTCCTGTGCTCTGCCCTGCCATTGTATTTTTAGAGAGATGTTGAAGTAAACAGACACAGGGAAGGTCCGACAGCACAGAGCAGCTCTAACATGCTACTGGGGATGTGAGTCACTTACACAAGAACACAACCACACTGAGAAGGACACGCTAGGCCATACAAGACTAGCAGGCACAAGGAACACAACATTCAAGGAGAGACTTCCAAGACGACTCATGAAGGAAAGTTCACAGCACTGATGAAGTTCATCCAGGCAGGACTGAACCAGGCTTAAGAGAACAAAGCAAAACTCCCTGCAGAAGAACTGGCCTCCCAGTATGCCAATGGCCTTAGCGTCCCCTCAGCTCTCTGCACCCCTCTATCCACACTTGCTCTGGTTCAGTGTCCTACTGATCTTATTTCCAATACTTTGGGAACACTGAGGAAATGGGCTAGAAGAACGCCTTCATTATCACAAATCCTAAGGTCATGTGGAGCCTACGCTTGTTCTGCTTAGATGTTCCATGTTCCAGGGCCTTAGTCTGGCCCTGCACGAGGATAACTCAGGGGTGCTGCTCACACTCTAGTGTGCAGATTTGTACACACACTACAGACTTTCTTATAAAAAGTACTCAACGGGCTGGAGAGATGGCTCAGTGGTTAAAAGCATTGGCCGTTTGCTCTTCCAGAGGCCTTTCAATTCCCAGCAGCCACATGGTGGCTCACAACCATCTGTAATGGGATCTGATGCCTTCTTCTGTTGTGTCTGAGGACAGCTGCAGTGTACTCATATACATAAAATAAATAAATCTTTAAAAGAAAAAAAAAGTACTCACGAGCCCGATTCTCAGAGGTAAGCAGTCCTGATACAGGAAGTGGAAGGACAGGTCTCTAGGCTGAGCCATCCTGACAGCTCTGATGAGAACTGTGTCATCATCTCCAAAATCGCAATGCCAGTCACTGTCACATAAGTACCAGCAGCCACAGGACCTAGAACTGCCTTCACCAGCTAAAGCTAGCCTTCCCTGGACAGCAATATAAGCTGGACGGTAGCTGTTGGACGTTCCTCAAGAGAGCCTAAAGGCATGCAGCCTCACCTAGAGTGATGGTAAGCAGCCGCGGACAATGGCAACACTTGAGACTACTGAGTAGACCACTCGTCAGCAGTTTCTGATGGTTTGCAAGTGCAGAAGGAAGCCAGGCTGTAGTTAAGGAGTAAGCAGCCCACAGTGATGAGCTGTCCACGTCAGCACGGATACTGCTGAGTGACTGGGAATAGGAGCTCGGTGCAAGGAAGAGACCACCCCTTCCACATTTACCTCATCTTCCTCCTCCGGGATCTTGATGGAGCTTTCTGGGGACTTGATGGGCTTCTGGTTAGCAAGCCCGTTGGTCTCGTCTTTCCCGTGTTCTGCTTCCCATTCTTGTAAAACTTCATCTATGTTGAAGCGGCGCCGATAATTTACAAAAAAGTTTTTCACCTGAACAACTGACTTGTTCCCAATCACATCTGAGATCGCCTGAAAATCTCGCCCATATTTCCTAATGGCTAAGAACAGAAAAAAAATATTTTTTTTAAAAAAAAATTTAGTATAAGAGAAAAAAAAAGATTAAATTTTAATTATCTTTTATTTTATGTGCGCATTTTCCCTGCATGTATGTCTGTGTATACCACATGTGACTGCCTAGAGAGGCTAGAAGGAGTCAAATTTTTTAGAACTGGGATTACAAGTGGGTCCTTTGGAGCTAAACTTGGGTCCTACGAAAGAGCAGCAAGTGCCGTTATGGTTTGACAAAGAACAGCTCAGGCTGGGGGATGACTGAGTGGGTAAAGCACTGGCTTATGACCTGGTTAAGCACAGACATAATGCTATAGCCGTGGAAAAACATGGCAGTCATCCTCAGAGGTATCTGACAGACGACGGCGGCGTAGACGTTTAGTAAAATCCTGTCTAGTAGGAACCTCTCAGGTCATCACACAAGCTGCTGTGGACATTCAGCTCTGCCCTTTCAGAATTCCTAGTCTGAAAGCATTTCCTGTCTTCCAATGCTAAGGCTCACTTAGTCAGAGTGCAACAAGCAGCCCCTCTAACTGATAACACACTAACAGCCTTAGACAACCGTGGCTTTCACGCTAATTTAAAAAAGAGGAAGGGCCTGTGGTTCCAGCCCTTGGGAGTTTGAAGCAGAGGCAGCCTAAGTAAAGATGAGACTGTTTCAGAAACTAGGATCCCGGACTGAGGGGCTTCATGGCGGCATAGCGCCTGCCCCGCATGGCCCTGGCTCACTCCTCAGCGACAACACAGGCATCAAGCACACATGCCTGGGAGAAGACGGGCTGGGACACCAGAGTGGAACGCAGAATTTCCCTTACTTGTATCACAGTTAGTTCCTGTGTGCATACCTTGTACAGCGAGAAGCTGTTCTTCCGTTGTCCAGCGAGCGTTGCATTTCTGAATAACCTAGATATCCAAATGGATTGTCAACTTATTACATGCATCTTTATGGCAGCTTAATGAACTTTTTACATATCAGAATTTTGATATAAACTTGGTTCCTTAAATTATATCTATATCTTTCCAAAACACGACATATTAAAGCTATGTACCACACAGATAGCAACATTTCAAGCACATTAACTCGACCTGACTCTAAGATGTCGCCCTACCTCTGGGAGTCGGTAAGGCTCTATCCCGCCATCGAGCTTCTCTTTAAGAGCACTGTTCGTCTGCTTGATGTTCTGAATCTAAGAGAGAAGAGAGCTTTGTTTTAAATACATGACAGCTAGGAAAATGGAAAACCATGACGGCGGAATTCCTCCCAGCCTAACTGACCAAGTGTAACTAACGTCTACGTCTTCTCATAAGTGATTTTTTTTCCCTATTTTTTTGCTTGACTTAGCATACCTAGCTTTTCTACTTATGCCCAATCATAAAATACAGAGAGAAGGTCAGAAATTTAGCCACGTTCTTTCATTTTCCCATGGATACCCAAGAAACAGACAACTATGTCCTTGTCCTGCAGCTCTCAGGGGAGGACATTTTCAGTGTGTGATGAGGGGGAAGGCTGACTTTTAACACTTTCAACTGTAACCTTCTCTGCTTTTGTTTGTTTCTTTGGAGTCAGGGATTCTCTGTGTACGCTTGGTGGTCTTGGAATTCACTCTGCAGACCAGGCTGGCCTTGAACTCACAGAGATCCACCTGCCTCTACCTCCCAAGTGCTGGGATTAATGGTCTGCACCATCATCGCCATGCTAAGAAGAAATCTTACTAGCGAAGTAACATTAAAAGCAAGACTTCAGAGTAAGAAAGATACGGCACACCATCCTTGTACTGGACAGCAAGCTCAAGACTTGACTCTCTCGCTAATACAGTGATAGATAGAAACACACACACACACACACACACACACACACACACACAGGGGGGGGGGGAGTGAGCCCTGTTATACTTTTAAGACAAGAGTCTGAGTTCTTAGGCTATCTTGGACCTTGCAGGGTACCCTAGACTGGCCTTGAGCACGCTACCCTCCTGCCTCAGGCTCCTAAATAATGGTAACTACAGCCTGTTTCATCAGGCTTTGGCTTCTAGCTTCACGTGTGATGCATGTGGCCATCAGCAGACAAGTTGGTACAGTTGATCTCTCCTGTTATGTGGGCTCTGGGGGGGGACTCAAATAGATGACCTTCACCTGGGCCATTTCACTAGCCCCCACCTGGCTCCTTAAACACCCTTTTATACCAACATATTCTTTTCTTTTCTTTTTCTTTTTTCCTTTTTTCTTTTTTCCTGTCCTGTTTTCTCAAGACAGGATCTTATTATGTAGCCATGGTGGGCCTTGAACTCACTATGTAGGTGAGGGTGGTGGGCCTTGAACTCATTATATAGGTTCACCTAATAGAGATGGGCCTTCCTCTGCTCCTGTGTCCTGGGAGTAAAGGCGTGGACATCGACTTCTGGTGCCCACATCATCTTTTAAAATTCCATTTTGTCAAGTGCTTTGGGATGGGCTGCTCTGCTCTTTGAGGTAAGTTCTCACTTTGTAGCCCATGCTGGCTCTGCCTCCAACTCACAAGAGTGGACTAAGAGTTGGAGTTGGAGGCCAGCCTGGGCTATAGAGCACATCCGTCTTTAGAAAACCCAGCATTGAGAGGTGGAGAGCTGGAACCCAGCATTTAGAGTTAGAATAGACAGGTTAGTGCTCAACATATTTATCAACCTCAAAGGAAATTGAATACAAATCAGGATACAGCTGTGTGTGGCATTGAAAGAAAAAACAAGCAACCTAACCCACATGGCTGCCCTACACGCACCCCCCCTACAAGCACCCCCCCCCATGAACCTCCAAGGTAAACATAGATTTTATCTATCCTGTGAGACACTCCTTCTCTATGTAGGACCTCCTGCCACAAGCATGTCTACTGAGGAAGTGGACACTTCAAGCCCCAGCCCTCAGTCCTGAAAGTCGGGAGCCGAGGACAGGCAGCATTCTGAGCTTCTGGTAGAAGCCTTTGTTTTCCCTGCTCACAGAAATAGGCAGCTGGCTCCACCTCCATCTCCCTTTCTTACATCCCTACATAGATTCAAAGAGTTCTAAATGGCTTCTGCAGCTTTCTACATAGCAACTTTGGGACTTCTTCAACTGGTTAATCATGTTTTCTGTTACTCTGAAATTAGTCTTTCCTTGACATACTCCCAAACTTCGGTTCCTGACGTCACTGTCCCACTGACTGGCTGCCGTTTTGACTCAGCATGCATCTAAGCATCTGTCTCCTCACAACCATGTTAGGCTCTAAGCCCTCCTTCCTCCCTCTTTAAAACTGCCAATCTGAGTAATTATTTCAAATTAAAAACACTCTTGTCCTTGACCCCGCTGAGAAAAAACCAAGACTGTTTCCTCCTTCTACCCTGAGTAACAGGAGGCCTCCTCTTCCCTCAGCACTGAGTCCCCACACACAGCAGGGCTCCCCACGGTAGGCAGTACCAGCAAGTCTGCACAGCAGCCCAGGCAGATCTGCAAGGATCAGACTGAAGGATTAATCTTCTCATTTGAAAAGAGGTCTCTAGGAAGATTAAGTGATTCCCCTAAGATCAGAGCCTGGCTGTGCTGGCGGCAGGCTAGACTCTGGGAGGATGCTTGCTCCCTGTCAGTGCTGCCTCCTTAAACCAAGGGAAAGACAGAGCCATCAGTTCCACCACCTGAGCCTGGCCACCTCTGACAGCGGGCTCCCCCCCATCACTCAGTCTCATCAACCGAGAGGGAGGAGAAATGGAAGAGGGAAGGACAAGGGAAGGGAAGACTATCACAGACTGATGGAAGGTGCATTCTAGACTGTGAGGCTGACCATGATAATGCAACAATAATAGCCATGGACTGGCTATGGAACCAGTGGTGTGCGTGAGCTCTCAGGTACAACTGCCACCATGGACACATTCTCCCCAAAACCCCAAATGTACACAAATATCACAGATAATTCCACTGAAGGGTGTACACATCCTTACACATCAAAACTGACACAATGCAAATAATGATCTGTATAGGGGGGGCACATCATCTCCACGTGTCAGAAAACTGTACACAGAGTAATTGGAGGAGCTGGAGATATAGATGGCTCAGCAGTTAAGAACACCCGACTGCTCTTCCAGAGGTCCTGAGTTCAGTTCCCAGAAATCACATGATGACTCTCAACCATCTGTAATGGAATCTGAAGCCCTCTTTTGGTGTGTCTGAAGAAAGTGACAGTGTACTCATATATTAATACTAAAAAAAAAAAAAAAAATCTTAAAAATTGTAATTTGATGGGCTGGTGAGATGGCTCAGCGGGTAAGAGCACCCGACTGCTCTTCAGAAGGTGATAAGTTCAAATCCCAGCATCCACATGGTGGCTCACAACCATCCGTAACGAGATCTGGCGCCCTCTTCTGGAGTGTCTGAAGACAGCTACAGTGTACTTACATATAATAAATAAAATGAATCTTTAAAAAAAGAAATTGTAATTTGAAAGACGGTGGTGGTACATGCCTTTAACAAACTTGCAGATCTCTGAGTTTGAGGCTACCTAGTCTACAGAGTGAGTTCCAGGACAACCAGGGATATACAGAGAATCAGTCTTAAAGTAAAATAAAAGGTATTAATTTAATAGCTGTAACAAAATGTTAATCAAAATTTTAGTAAAATTGTTTTTACTGGAAATTGAAAAAGTGATGCACAAATTGTTAAGGAAACACATTGGGCAGGCACAGGACACTGAGAGCCGGGAGGCTTCCCTGCTGCGCACCGCACATCGGGCGGGCACTGTGCACTGGGACGGGCGGACAATACAACAGAGAACATAAAACCAGACCTGCCCATTTTAAACAAGGCCTCGATGCAGATGTATCGAGGGAAGGGGGCAATATCCAACTGCCAGCGAGAGGCTGTGCATCCCTGGCAATCAGAGTTCCATCCCTGGACTCCACGAAAGAGCAGAAGCAAAGAATCCATTCCCGATGCTGTCTTCTGACCTCCACACAGCACAGCACGTTCTGTGTCCACACATCTGTGAGGACACTCCTGTGTGCCAGCTGATCCTCACACTGGCCTTGAAGTACCTGTCGTTTGATGGAGACCAGCTCCATGTCCAGCTGTCTCAGCACCGTGGTCGCAGCAGTAGCATTAGCAGACACAGCCTCCACATCTGCTTGAGAAAGAAACATGCCTTTCGGAGGTTTCCTTTTCGCTCTATTTTTAGCTTGTGTGCTGTGCTTTTCTTTTTTGACCTGAGGAACTGTCTCAGTAGGGGGTACCTGCATGATATACATATTTGGTAAATAAAATTAAAAAACAAAAATGTCAAATGGACAGTAGTAAGCATGTGTCATTAACATAGCCCCAAACAATCTAAAACAATTATCATGCTTATCTAAAACTACTTAAAGATAAAGAAAACATTCCTTTGTTCTTTCTTTCTCTCTCTCTCTCTTTTTTTTTTTTTTTTTTTTTTTTTTTTTGGTTTTTCGAGACAGGGTTTCTCTGTATAGCCCTGGCTGTCCTGGAACTCACTTTGTAGACCAGGCTGGCCTCGAACTCAGAAATCCACCTGCCTTTGCCTCCCAAGTGCAGGGATTGAAGGCGTGCGCCACCACACCCGGCTTCCTTTGTTCTTCAATAGAAACATTGTATTCTACCTCCTCTGGCCTTTGATGAAAAGTAAAAAGGAACAACAGGAGAGAAACAACAGCTTATATTCTCTCTTGAGCCTTGTGGCCACCTAGTTGTGTATAAGAGGAGAGGTAGTCTAAAAAGTTTTCCACTAGGAAATACAAACGTTGGAACTGGAGAGAGGGTTCAGTGATTAAGAGCACTGGCTGCTCTTCCAGAGGACTCAGGTTCAATTCCCAGCACTCACATGGCAGCTCACAACTATCAGAGGATCTGAACCCTCACACAAACATACATGCATGAAAAAACACCAAAGCACATAAAATAAAAATAAATTATTAAAAACAAAAGAAAGAAGCCGGGCATGGTGGCGCATGCCTTTAATCCCCGCACTCGGGAGGCAGAGGCAGGCGGATTTCTGAGTTCGAGGCCAGCCTGGTCTACAAAGTGAGTTCCAGGACAGCCAGGGCTACACAGAGAAACCCTGTCTCGAAAAACCAAAAAAAAAACAAAAAAAACAAAAAAAACAAAAAACAAACAAACAAAAAAACCAAAAACAAAACAAAACAAAAAAAACAAAAGAAAGAAACTGGCATTTCATACATCATTTCTTCTTGGTCAACATTTAGCTTTTAGAGTGACATAATTTGCTGTAAAAATGTGCTATCATTCTTAAAATAAATCATTGGGCTAATTTTTTTCTTTTTCTTTTTTGGCTTTTCAAGACAAGATTTCTCTGTGTAGCCCTGGCTGTCCTGGAATTCACTCTGTAGAACAGGCTGGCCTTGAACTTGGTGATGCATTTGTAATCCCAGCATTTGGGAGGCAGAGGCAGGAGGATCAGGAAGGAGTTCAAGGCCATTCTCAGTTACAGTAAGACTGGGGCCAATCTGGGTTATAGGAGACCTTAAGTATGCACATGAGAAACCTTAAGGCAACAATTCAACTTTTAGAAATTATTTTAATAAGAAAATTTGTAAAAAGATTTAGATATGTGACCATTAGCTCCTTGCTGTTCACAAAGAGAGGACTTAAGTAAGCTATAAAGCTGTTTAAGATCAGTTAACTCAATTCTGAAATACTCATATAGAGAAGTAATACATGAGCTATGTATTTAAGTATATTTAAAATACATTTCAAAACTGTACAAATTAAGATATCACTTTACAACTTTTAAATATAAAAATTCTGAATTATATATACATATGGGCATATATGTTTTAGAGGAAGGTATCTTAAAAGCTACCAAACTGTGACAGTGACTATAGGTGATGATGCTGTAAATCACTTTAACTCCTCTTCATGCCTATTTTATTATAAAAATCATTAACATTGCTATAATTTTACAATTGGCCTTTTAGTTTTCCAAGCTTCAAATAACCATCCCTGCCATTACAGGACCGAGAGCTGAGGTGCTTCTGTGCGCCAAGTGACCATGCCCAAAGCTGCCCAAGGTCCTGCCCAAATGCTGGAAGCTCCCTGGCTCACTCCATTCACTTCCCAGCCCTGTCTTGTTACCACCGTTCTCTTACAGAAGATAGCAGATGTGGAACCTTAGGGTTCCATTCCATGTGATACACAGAAATACCATTCCAAATTCTATAAAGCAAAGCTGGTGTTGTTTACAATGTTCCACCTGAACGTTTGGAGTCATGACTTAATATACTAATGTACAAAAGGCAGGAGTCATGGGGAGAACTGGTGCTGGCACTGACTGCCCAGGAGCAGTAGGAAGAGACAGACAGACAGACAGACAGACCTCCTTTTTGCTCTCCTTGTTTGGATCCATCTCAATATCAACGGGATTACTGCCATTTGTTTCTTCCAGCTCATCCTCACTGGAAGGCAAGAATGGGGCCGAAAGGTTATTCTGTATTCATTATATTTCACATAAAAACTTAATAAATACGTTCTAAAATTGCTCTATACAGTACCAGAATGCTAGAACAAACATTTTTATATAGGATTTCAACTTTGTAGTTCTTTTGGTCCAGTGGTTCTCAACTTTAATGCTACAATCCGTTAATAAAGTTCCCCATGTTGTGGTGACCCTAAACCATAAAATTATTTTCACTGCTACTTCATAAATGTAACTTTGATAACTGTTATGAATGCTAATATAAATAGAGGTTTGATATAGGTTGAGAACCGCTGTTCTGGATATAGAGAACTTTTGCCCAGAGTCCTAGCCACTAACCATACAGAACGTCATACGGGAGGTCAATGGCCACTTAGAGCTCCTGCCATGCCCTGTAGTGCTGTAAGTATGTATCCTAACAGGGTGAAGGGCACACTGAGCAGGGGACATAGCAGTTCTCAGTACCAGTGCAGTAATGCAAAGAAGAATACCTGGGAGTGTTGGCTGGCTTTCTATGCCATAGTCAAGGATAACAAATCCCAGCCTAGTTTATCAAAATTTGACTGTTATTTAGCAGAACATATCTGCACACAGCAACCAATTCAATGTATAATCAAACTAGGCCTAAGATATAAAGAAAATAAAAGCATTGATCAAAAGAGTACTAAGCCAGGCACATGCCTTAATCCCAGCAGTAGAGACACAGAGGTAGGCAGATGGATGTCTGTGAGTTTGAGGCCTGCCTACTCTACATAGTGAGTTCCAGGACAGCCAGAGCTACTTTGAGATCCCTTGGAATGTATTACAGAAAACCTGGAAAGCCTGAGTTCTTAAAGGTCACACACTCCTACCACTCTAACACAAAAGCCTATAGGTTTGAGCACTGCCTTCTGAGAGCCAACCATCTCACTCCTTCTGAGCAAACCTGCCCAGGGGTATCAAGTAGAACCTTCAGAACTGACCCTAGACCTCTCAGAGTGTGGGGATATAACCAAGCATTTTCACAGATCTCTGCTATTTGTAAGTTGAGGAAGCAAGAGTAAGCCACATCCTTCCTTCTTCAAGTTTAATGAGTTATCCTTAAAATGAATATCCAGGCTGAGAGGCAGGCTCAGTGGTAGAGTACTAGAAATGTATAAACTGTTAGGGTCAGTAGGGATAGATCTAGAATCACCCAGGAGACAAGCTTCTAGACAGGCTTATGAGGGATTTTCTAGATCAGGTTAGCTGAGGGGTGAAGCAAGACCATTACATGGTCTGGGGTCATGGGACAAAAAACCAGCAGGAGGCTCGGTGACTGCAGCTTGCTCTCAGTCCTGCTGCCCTGCCCGACCCTGACCTCTCTTCCTTGAGCTGTTTAAACACAGTGAGTGGCTAGTACAAAATCTATTTTCTTTCTTTTTAAAGCAAGCTAAACATAAACACATGCTACATGAATTTTTGTTATACTAAATAAATTCTGATCCAAAGGACAGCAAAATTTCTTCTTATTAAAAGGTGTCACCTTTAAGGGAAGGAGAGAATGTGTTAACATTCACTGATTGAAGACTAGAGATCTACAGAGGGCCTTTCATGTCTACTGCATCTCAGGAAGAGACAACTGAAGAACCTTGTGTCAATTCTCGTATGGAGGAAGCCCTGCCATGGCACCTTTCCTGTCCCCAGCTCCCAGACAGACAAACACACACACACACACACACACACACACACACACACACACACACACACACAGAGACAGATGACATCTGCAGGCGCATGCTCACCTTTCTTCCCGCTCCCGCTTCTGTTTCCGAGCATGGCGATCCATCACACTCGTTTTAGTTCTAGTTTTCTTCCAAGAGTAGTAAAACTTCACCAAACTTGCTATGGATTTATCAGGAAGCTAAGTGCAGAAATCAAGTTGGTGAAGACATGAAGCTTGAGTTTACCAATCAAACATGCTTACGATACACTTCATAAGGATCGGCCGCTAATGTGCTTAGATACACTTCATAAGGATTGGCCGCTGGATTTTAAAATGTACAGAAAAGGAAAATCTAACAAAACGCATTTTTCTTTTCTTTTCTTTTCTTTTTTTTTTAAAGATTGATTGATTAGTACACTGTAGCTGTTTTCAGACACACCACAAGAGGGTGTCAGATCTCCCTACAGATGGTTGTAAACCGCCATGTGGTTGCTGGGATTTGAACTCAGGACCTATGGAAGAGCAGTCAGTGCTCTTTGCCGATGAGCCATCTCTCCAGCCCCGCATTTTTCTTTTTAAAAAAATTATCTTTAACTTTATACTTTATTATAAAAAAGTTGGGCCAAAAAAAAAATTCACACACCAAAATTAAGCAGACTCAAAGACCATACAACTCAGTGAACTTCTATGCAGTTAAAGAGGCCATTCAGAAAAAGCTGGAGTTTCACACAGCATTTTATACTTTCAATATTGAATATTTTATGCACTTTTATCAACCACCAAAATTGAAAAATTCGTGAGTTTTAACTACAAAACTGATTAACTTTTTATGTATTTTTTAAAGTCATATATTTTCTTTTTTAATTTGGATAGCCCTGGTTGCCCTAGAACTTAAACTATAGATCAGGCCGGCCTTGAACGCAGAGATCCATCTGCCTCTGCTTTCAAATACCACTTCTTGTGTGTGTGTTTGTTTGTTTGGTAGCCTGAGATCTAGCAGGCCCAGCAAGTCCATTAGCATCCCCCCTACCCCTGGCACTGGTCTGCAGTTATGTGTACAAAATGCCTGAACTGTTAATGTAGGTTCTAGGATTTGAATTCAGTTTTCACTGCCAGAGTTAAAACAACTCTTTTACCACAGAGCCATCTCTCCAGTCCCTAGGTTTAATCTTTATAAATTCATTTTAACATTTAATACAAGCACCAGGGAACTTTAAAGTGGAATTTATCAATAGCTTCCAGAAAGTAAAAAATATAGCCAAGCATGTTGGCACACACCTTTAATTCTAGCACTCGGGAGTGGGGAGGGGGAGGTGAGGGGGCGGGGGGGCAAAGGCAGGAAGATCTCTGTGAGTTCAAGGCCAGCCTGGTCTACTCAGTGAGTTGTAGGCCAGTCAGGGTTATACATGAAAACCCTGTCTCAAAATACCAAGAATCAGCCAACCAAAAAAGCAAATTTACAGACCAGGGCTGTGATATTCCTTCAAAAGTGATCATCAGAGAACCTGCCTGTTGACATGACCTTTTGAGGAGAACAGCTCCAGGGTGGGGTGGGGTCTTTTGTGGAGGCTTAGCTTATACATTTAGAACAGCAGCTTCACTCTGTACTAGAACTGCTGGGCTACAGAGCAGGGTTTTTTTTGTTTGTTTGGTTGGTTTGGTTTTTTTGAGACAGGGTTTCTCTGTATAACCCTGGCTGTTCTAGAACTCACTCTGTAGACCAGACTGGCCTCAGACTCAGAAATCCGCCTGCCTCTGCCTCCGGAGTGCTGGGATTACAGGCATGTGCCACCACTGCCCAGCTACAGAGCAGTTTTTAAAAAAGCAATTTAGTAAGCTGCTTTTTCTAAACGAGATTTTATTCAAAAGGAAATACTTGGGGCTAGAGACATGGTCAGTGGTTAAGAACAGGCTGCTCTTCCCAAAGGCTTCCATGGGCTCAATCCCTAGTACCCACATGTCAGTCACAACAGTTTGTAATTCTTGTTCTAGAGATCTGATGCTCTTTTTTTTTTTTTTCTTTTTGGTTTTTCAAGACAGGGCTTCTCTGCGTAGTCCTGGCTGTCCTGGAACTCACTCTGTAGACCAGGCTGGCCTCGAACTCAGAAATTCACCTGCCTCTGCCTCCCAAGTGCTGGGACCAAAGGCATGCGCCACCACGCCCGGCTCCTGATGCTCTTTTCTAATCTCTGTAAGCACCAGGCACACAAGTGGAAGAGTCATAAATGCTGGCAAAACACACAAACACATAAAACAAGCAAGGAAATAAACTAACAAATAAATGAGACATTTAAAGTTGCTGATGACTCTGTCTCGCAAATAGTATAAGATATAAGAAGCAAAACCTAAAACAACAAGAACAACAACAAACCTGCTGCTTACCATCTGCTGGATTCTATGAAAAGTTTTCCCATGAAAACTAAAGGCCTGCTCAAATAAGACTTTGTCTTCTACAGTCCACTCATCTGGAAAGGGGGTGAAGTTGGGCAAGTCGGCCAATGATTTTTCAATATTATGCTTATGCCAAAAGAGCATCCCAAGAGCCTAGAAAAATGATATGGCAACATTTTAGAACACATAAATGAACCATTAAATTGGGAGTGAAGATAGCAAACAGGCATGGTGTGCTTCGAACAGACGGGTGAGGAGACCTGTGGAGAGCTGAGGCACCCAATGGTTGCACTCAGTGTGACATCTGGTCTACCACCTAACTACTCTTTGGCACCCAGCTCACCGGTGCTGAGCACATGCACGATGAGTGTGTGTACCCAGGCTCCGACTCAGCATCAGTGAGACGAGCACTGTGCTGCTCATCAGCAGGTGCCCTTCCCTCCACTCTTTCCTTCCAGGTCCCCACAGCCAACTGCCCAGGACTCGGACTTCTCTGAGAAAGTGTCTCAAATAAGCAGAAAGCAGACATTTTTGTCCCTCAAGCTACGGTCTCCCTATGAAGTCCATGTTTGCTTCACACTCAAGATTCCTGCCTCAGTTTCCCTAGGGGTGAGATCACAGGTTCCTAGCTATTCCTTTTGTTTGTCACAGGGATTATATCGAACATTCTAAAGTTGTAAGATTTAGGTTGGAATTTACATTAGAGTAGTTTCAACAAAATATAAAAATTTATCTTCTTACACAGCCTTTCAGCTGTGGGCACCACAGACCTCTAGCTATATCATATATCTGAAGAAGAGAAGCAAGCTAAGGCTGTAAAGGAATCACTTAGGCTATATGGAAACTGTAGGCTTATAGACACTGAGGTAACACTATCAGCTGTTAGCCTATTTCCCCAAGTTGTATTTGTATCTTAAACTGTTGACTCCTTCATCTAGGTCTGAGTCACTGTCTAGTGTCCTTTCCTTTCTTCCTCAGGATTCCTACAGCATCCTTGAGGAATAGGCAGACTTAATGCATGAGGAGTCCTTTATTATTGATGTCTTAGTTTATAATTTTATTTAGCTGTGTTTGTGTGTTTGAATACAGTCATGTGTGTGCATACATGCACTAGAGCCAAAGAACTCATGTGTATGACAGAGGGCAGGCGGCATGAGAGACTCAGGAATGAACGTGGGCCATCAGATTCGATGGCAGATACCCTTACTCACTGAGCCACCTCGCCAGCCCCTCGTTTTTTTGAAGGACTGGTTCTATCAGGTATAGGAATGTTTTTCCCTTTCTCATTATCTGTACTAGGGAGTGAACCCAGGACCTAACACTAAGCTGAAAGTCTCTCCAAACTAAACAAACAACTCTTGGTTCAAAGTCTTTGTTTGTTTGTTTCCCTTTACCATTCCAACATCCTATCAAGGTCTTTGGGACTCTAAAGCTCCTGATGACAAGCTTTACTGTGAGCCCTTGCAGCCCAAGAATGGCTTTTTTTCTTGCATCTTTGGTTTTGAGTATTTCATACTGAATCTTGGTGTGGCTAAGTTTATCTTGAAGTGTGTTATGCTATTTTGAGATGACATTGATTTTAGGGGATCTGTACTTTTCTTTTTCCCCTTCGAAATCTCTCCTGATTCCTTCTGTCTTCTCCTGAAGCTTCCTAACACTTCACTGCTCTCCTTGAGGATGTCCCACAGGATTCCTGGGTTCTGGTCACTCTTGTTCATCCCCTCCCCCTTCAAACACAAAGTTTGCCTTTTCCTGGGCTAGGAGTATACAGGATATCCTGGTCTCCCACCTCCAGTACCACAAACAATAAAACAATTGTCCTATGTTCAAATGCATTGATCTGCCTACTCAAAATGGCCCTTTTGAACATTACTAAGTTAATTAAAATCTTGGGGTAAACAGTGGGGACGCGGCTCAGCGACGGAGCCCAGCGCATTCAAGGTTATCTGTAAGTAGCAGATCTGACAGCAGGTATTTTGGAGGAATAGTTTCTGTTGGTTTAATCTTGTGTATCAATTTCTCAAAATTAAAAAGCTCTATCCTAGAGTAAGCCTTCTTGAGATTCAAGATAAATAAAACTCAGACGCATCAGGAAGTTCCTAAGTTACAAGATTCATAAGCATCCCTCTCCCCAATTCCAAGTTATATATACACAGCAAGGACGGAAGAGAAGACAGTGAGTGGTCAAGGTGCTGGAAAATCATGCAGGAAGCTCCTACATTGTTTTTTGTTTGTTTGTTTGTTTGTTTGTTTTTTTGGTTTTTCGAGACAGGGTTTCTCTGTGTAGCCTTGGCTGTCCTGGAACTCACTCTGTAGACCAGGCTGGCCTCGAACTCAGAAATCCGCCTGCCTCTGCCTCCCGAGTGCTGGGATTAAAGGCGTGCGCCACCACGCCCAGCTTCCTACATTGTTTTTTTGTCGGGGCATTTTATCACAGCAACAAACTGACACTAGCAACCCTTGCCTGTGCAGGTAACCACAGTCCAGCCAGCTCACTGGCTCACTGCCTTAGGCTTGCTGAAACTGTCTCCTTGCCCTGTTATTGGTGCTTTAACTGGGGCGAACAGACAAGTTCATGGCTGCCCTCAAAAGGTTTTTCCTTCAGTGGCCATACTTTCTGGCTTTGAGGTATGCTTTGTGTGTTCTCTGCTAAAAACTGGACATCTAGGGGTTGGAGAGATGGCTCAGTGATTACGAGCACTGACTGCTCTTTCAGAGGTCCTGTGTTCAATTCCTAGCAACCACATGGTGACTCACAACCAGCTGTATTGGAATCTGATGCCCTCTTCCAGTGTGGCTGAAGACAGCTACTCATATATTTAAAATAAATCATTCTTTAAAAACAAAACAAAACTGGACATCTAGATTTAATCATGCAATAGAGGTTTGCTTCCCTTGAGGTGCAGTTTCCTTCTCTCGCAGCACTTTTTATAATAACTGTGAACTGTCTGTGTGGCAGCATCATTTTAGATCTTTTCTGTACCTATTTCTTTCCTTGGACATACACAACAACTTTCTAATTTTCTCCTCTTATGTTGTTCCATTTGATTGCTTTAATCTTTAATGTCTGTCTCTCAGAAGAGAAAAATATATAGAGAGCAAAAGGGTGAGGGCCTTGGCCCTTTACTTCCTGGATGTGACTCCAGCAGGGAGGGGCAGCAACAATGACCACTGGGTTTTTTGCCTGCCCTTCCATCACAACAACAATCAGTCATAGGCCAGAGATCAAGGTTCAGGTTTCCAACATGGAAAACGGTATGTTTTTGTGTGCTCTAGTTCCCACAAGCTACATGCAAGCTGCTAAAGGAATCAATGTGCAGCTGCAGATAAGGGAAAGACAGCTACGGCCTGTGTGTGGACAGGAAATAACCAAAGCTTCAAGTTTCTCTGTGTGTTTTGTTTTGTTTTGTTTTTGTTTTTCAAGACAGGGTTTCTCTGTGTAGCTCTGGCTGTCCTAGAACTCACTCTGTAGACCAGGCTGGCCTCAAACTCAGATCTGCCTGCTTTTGCTTTCCAAGTGCTGGGATTAAAGCCACAGGACACCACCTACAGGCCCAAAGCTTCAAGTCTTTACAGAGCAGATGTGCCGCAACAGTTATACCACAGGTGCTTCCAACTCTCCTGGAATGTACTCTTTATTGTTAATTTGTTATTTGTTTCAGCTCACTGAGAAAGCAGCTCTGAACTGAGTTTGTGTGTGGTTCCTCCATTCCTCCTCCTCCCATTTTAGACTCAAATATGTTCCTCTTAAGGCGTTTTTGTTTTTTTGTTTTGTTTTGTTTGTTTGGTTTTGGCTTTTGGTTTTTCAAGACAGGGTTTCTCTGTGTAGCCCTGGCTGTCCTGGAACTCACTTTGGCCTCGAACTCAGAAATCCGCCTGCCTCTGCCTCCCAAGTGCTGGAATTAAAGGCGTGCGCCAGCACTGCCTGGCCTCTTAAGGCATTTTACAGGCTCCTTGTCTGGCCAAATAGCCAAGGCAGAAACAGGATGGCTGAGAACAGCTAGAAGCTTGTTTCCAGGTCACTGTCATACAGAAGCGCCTGCAGTGGAAGGAACTCTGTGAGTACAGCTGTGGGAAGCTCATCTACAGGCAAAAGCTCATGCGAGAACTCTAGGCCTGTATCTCAATTCAGCCAGTCAGTTGGGTGTTGTAAGCAACAAGTCTGAGATATGACCGTAAGTCATTATATAAACAGAGATCCTAAGGGATCGTAAGATGTTCCACAACAGGATGAGAAACCAATCACACATTCCAATGAGAAAACCAAACCAGCCAGCAGCTATGCCTTTTGCCCACTCGATAAGGCTGACAGTCAGCCCACAGAAGACACTGACCCGGTGGGTCCGTGGCAAACTCTGCTTTCCACAGCAAGAAATGAACTGTTACCTGCTCCATGTTGTAGCCATGCTTCTCTTTGGCGATAGCGATGTACTCGTCCACTGAAAAACAGAGGAGACCAGTCATCAGCCTGAGGACAGCAAGAGTGCACTCACCAGAGGCGGCTCCTTCAAACCTTATCATGCTCACGTGGGAATAAACAAACACAGCATACAATACAACCCCAATGTGCACCGACATCCCCCAGAGGACTGTCCAGATGGATGTGCACAAATACTAACCTACTGTCACTAGTGAGACGACCAACATTTAAACATCCTGCTTCAACTTCTATCTTCTAGGATTTAGAAACTTATTTAGTGTAAAAGGAAACAGGACAGACAAGAGAGATGGCTCAGCAGTTATGAGTACCACAAAGGAGGACCTGAGTTTGATTCTTGGCACTCAGATAGCTAACAACTGCCTGTAATTCCAACTTGGGAAAGTGGGAATCTGGCTCTCCTAATCTCTACTGTAATCCCCACATACATGACATATGACACAAATAACACACACATGTGTGTGTATATATATATATATATATATATATATATATATATATATGTATATATATATATATACACATATATGTATGTATATATATACACACATATACATAATATTTTGTAATTTTAAAATAAAACAAAACAAAAAAAACAACACCACAGCTACTGTTTTGTGTGTTTGTCTGAGAGATTATCTCACTACACAGACCAGACTGCCTCTGATAATAGCAACTATCAAGGCTACTTTCATTTTGGTGGATATACAGAGTATCTAAAGGTTGTGACAAGTACATTAACATGTGGAGCCTTGACACCTATGAGAGAACCTGCTCTGTACCATTCAAGAGACAGATTCTTAGCCATTATGCTTGAAATATCCAGGGTGGGCAAAGGCCACTGGCTGGGGGCTTAGGGTTCCTGGAATGCCTCATTAGCATGGGGAAGCATTTTCGGAATCACAGGTACTAGCTGAACAAGTTCTTATGGGGAAAAAAGAAATCAATCTTGTAATCTAATTGTGGCTACATGGCATTCCTCAGATAGAGGCATATGCTTGGCATAGTGGTGCATGCTGGTAATTCAGCAGTGGGAAGGCAGGAGCAGGATGGTCCTGAGCGACTGCCGAAGAAAGCTTTGCTGACTCAGTGAGACACTACCAGGAAATGTAAGGTGAACAATCAGAATGGCCAAGATCAATAAAAGAATTGATGGTTCATACTAGAGAGAACATGGAGTAAGGGGAGCACTCATCCATTGTGGGGGTGGGGGTGGGGGTGGGGTGGAGCAGTACAAACTTAAGCAGCTACTATGGAAATCAGCACGGCAGTTCCTTGGCGAGCTAGACTAGACATACCTCCAGATACAGCTATACCTACCACTCTAGAATATACACAAAGAACGCTTCATCCTATTACAAAGACAGCTGCTTAGCCATGCTCATTGCTACTCTATTCATAACAGCAAGAAACAGCCTAGATGTCTGTCTATGAATGAAGAAAATGTGGTATATTTACACAGTGGAATATCACTCAGCTGTTTATAAAAAATGAAATCATGAAATTCACAGGTAAATGTATGAAGCTAGAAAAAAAATCATCCTGAGTGAGGTAACCCAGATCCAGAAAGACAAACATGCTATGTGTTGGTGTTAGCTATAAGTACCTATTAGGGGATGAGACGGGTGCTGCATCGCCGTAGGAAGGGAAAGAGAATGCACCGTCACAGATGAATACGGGGAGGACTGCACCTGGAGGCTCAAGCAGGAAGGGGGGATGGGGAAGGGAGGAATACAGGGATGGACAGCTAAAACTAGGGCCCATTTAAGGGATTGTATAGACACCTAATACAATAGGAGCTCCTTAAAATATATACATGGAATAACAGGGAGACAGACCCCTGGATGGATATCACTTGTCACCTAATGAAGTCTCCACTGCCAGGAATGGATTAAGTCTTGTCGAGTTGTTGGGCAAAGGGGCCCCATGAGAACCTCAAACAACTCAACGCTGTTCCCAAGGCTATTGAGATCCTGTTCTGAAGACAGCACTTACACAACTCCCTGAGCTAGAACTTTGGTCCCAGTACTAGGGAGGTGGGTCTCTGAGATCTAGGCCATTCAAGCTTACATAGTGAGATCTGATGGAAAAATAAAAATGTGGCTAGAGCAATTTAAGCAGCAGTTAAGAGGACTTGCTCCTGCAGAGGACTCAGGTTCAATTCCCAGCACCCACATGGCAACTGACAATTATCCGTAACACCAGTTCCAAGGGTCCAAAGGGTACAAATACACTCAGGCGAACAAACATTTATACACATAAAGTAAAATAAATAAATCTAAAAAAATAACCCATCAAAAGGGCTGGAGAGACAGCTCAGAGGTTGAGTCCAGAGGTCCTGAGTTCAATTCCCGGCAACCACATGGTAGCTCACAACCATCTGTAATGGGATCCAATACCCTCTTCTGGTGCATCTGAAGCCAGTGACAGTAAAACAACAAAGGTAAGACAGTTTGCTAAGTCAATGCCGGTGGCATCTGCCCTCAAAAGTAGAGACAGCACAGGTCAGCTGTGTTCATGAAGGGTCAGGATCAATCCAAGTTCAGCCTCTATTTATGGTGCTTGCTTGCAAGAAAGTCTGCAAGAAGACTGACCTTGAACTTGTGGCCCCAGGCACTGCTATTTTAATGCTTTGCTATAGCAACTTATAGGTTCCAACTATTTAAAAAAAATTTTGGTTACTATCATTTTGGATTTACCTTCAAGACTGGGACCCAAAGGACTGGGCTTTAAAAAATTAAAATGAGGTCTGGCAGGGTGGCTCAGAGGTAAAAGAAGTCCCTGCTGCCAACCATCACAAACACATTGGCCCACAGAGAGAGGCAAATGCATCAAGCTGTCCTCTGACCTCTATACTTGCAAGAGTGTGAATATGCACACCCAAAATTTAAATAATTAAAACTAAAGTGGAGTTGTTCAAGGTAGTGTGCCTAGAGAGCAGCCAAGTCTCCCAAGCCTGCCAATGCCAGGTACCAGGAAGATGGAGCTGCCCTGCTCTCACTTCCACCAACCTGACTTTTCCTTTCCTTTCCTTTCCTTTTTTTGTTTTATTTTTCATCTGTTTGTTTGTGACAGTGTCCTAGAACTTGCTATCTATGTAGGCCAGGCTAGTCTTAAATCCAGAGATTCCAACTGTAACTTGTTTTGACCACTGAGTGTCCACTAAGCCCAGCAAAGCTTGGTCACCTACCTGAGAACATCAGCCATGGGCATCCACTCTTCTTTCTTTTCTTGAAATGTTCTTCAGACAGAGTTAATTATACAAATACTAATTTTGACAGGCCTCTGTGCTACACTACCTGGTCCTCACTTCTCTCTGATTTCTGAGAGGTGGACACCTACCACCCACCCTACTTTGCAGGACAGCAGTTGGTACAAGTGATGAAGTGGGAGACATGCATAAGTCAAAAACTCCCTCATGGCTAACTTCCATGAAAATAAACTCTCCGACTAAGAAAATCAATTCTGCGCTCATAAGATCAAAAGATAACAGGAGGGCTGGTGAGATGGCTCAGCGGGTAAGAGCACCCGACTGCTCTTCAGAAGGTGATAAGTTCAAATCCCAGCATCCACATGGTGGCTCACAACCATCCGTAACGAGATCTGGCGCCCTCTTCTGGAGTGTCTGAAGACAGCTACAGTGTACTTACATATAATAAATAAAATAAATCTTAAAAAAAAAAAACAAAAAACGATAACAGGAGCTTAAAGTAAATGAAATGGATCAAGAGAAACATAAGTTCCCTGAGAATTTCTCCAACACTTCTGTGCCTGTCTCAGTGTAGAGCTGAGGGGTCCTGTGCAGAGCCTCATGGGGGACCAGGGCAGGACTGTTAAAAGAGGTCACACAGCCTAAGAAGCACAGTGGCTCTGTGCGTCCTGCTCACGTTTGGGAGACAAGAGGCCTGTCGTTGACTGCTCCGACTGACACCCGCCTGCAGGTCAGAAGCCTCAGAATCAGCACTGGGCAGACGCTGGGCAGACTCAGTCTGCTCTGAAATAACACCACCACGCAGTGGCTGTTTACTTGACAATTACTATCCAAACAAGCATGGAGAACCATCTGATATTAACTCTGATAATGACAGATATGCACCACTGTGATCATAAAACATAGATATATTAATTCATGGCTTTTTAGGGTTGCGGTACTCACTATTTGGTGTCCCTTGAACAGAGTAAAATACAGCCATGATCAAAGGGATGGTCCAGAGGCCAAGGGCAAGTAACGCAGTATGCCTTGGCTGCGCTGTTTCTTTCTATGTTAATATTTTTTTACCCAATGAAACAATGTCCTTAGTATGAGTAGTAAGAGTTTCAAATTCAATTGCAAAAGAAAGACCACAGACGAAAACTTCTATGGAAACCTCATTCAGCCCTCCCTCCCCCAGACACTGCAGAACCTCAGAAACTGTAATCCTGAAGAGTTTACAAAGAGTAGCAGGCTCACACCATAAGGCAGGTTGAGGACAAAGCTTATGGTCTTAATGGAGCTTAAAAAGAGACTATCATGATTTGTAGTGGCACTAGGTACTGCAAAGGAAACACTATAGTAATTTCTGTCATGGCTTAAAATTGAAACTGCCCAACATTTCTAAAGACTGTAATAACAAGACTGGAGACGCTGCTCAGTGGAGTGTTATGCCTGGTGTGCACAAGGTTCTGGGTTCAATCCCCGCACAATGGAGTATGATAAAAAAATACCATGGCATTTCCTTTTATTATTATGAAAGAAGTTATCCCTAAAACTCACATAGAAGCAAGAGGAACATTTAAGTACAACAGTTCTGCCACCTGGTGGACAAAGACATTACTACAACTAACATCTGAATCCTGAACATCTTTAAGGAACAAGAGAAGACAAGTCAGAAATAAGATAACTATGCTATTTCTTACTATTTCCACTGCATACAATACCCATTCCCCAGCCATCCAGTAAAGACCACGATGGAAGAGACAAGAGATGACTGCTCCATCACAGCCCAGGAGACTAAGTTCTCCTTAGGTCTTAAGTGTACTTCTGTGTAACTGGATAATCCTGTCCTCTTTTCCAGAACCCACATTTGCATATCTGTGTAAGAGTGAGCAGACCTGGGTGCACCTTAACCCTCAGCCCTCAGGAGGCAGGTGAGTCTCTATGCGGCCAGTCTGGACTTCATAGTGAATTCCAGACCAGACCAGCTACATGATGAGACATACACACACACACACATACACACACACACACATTCATGTTTAGACACAACACCCCTTCAACTCTTCCATACCAAATCAACTTACCTGACCTGTCCCTAAGCAGGGAGCTGAACACTCAGAGCAACCTTATTAACTGTGTGTACTTGGCTGTGCACGAAATAACTCAAATACTTAAGATCTGTCTGACTTTAATAGAGAGGGTAGGGTAGAGGGAGGCATAGATAAGACAGTGCGTCATCTATCTATTCCTGAGCAGAATGGAAAGAAAGAAGCCCTGGCTTCTCCTAAGAAACCGCTGGCTGAACTCCTTTGCTCAACTATAGAACAAGAATAAGACTCTTCATCAGTCCTTCATAGAATATTAGGAAAACATTTAAGATAAGCAAGTGTAAAAAATTATCAAATCAACTCTGTCACAACATTTCTTTTTTGCAGTGCTAGAAATCACACCTGGAGTTCCACCCATGCTAGGCAAGGGCTCTCCTACTGAAGACAGTTCCTTGAGAAACAAATCCAGGCCTTTCCTATGTTAAATCAATTTTCTGCCTCTGGGCAACACCTTCAGTGCCTAACATATATTTGTATTTTTGTTTGTTGGTTTTTCGAGACAGGGTTTCTCTGTGTAGCTTTGGCTCACCTAGAACTAAGCCCTGTAGACCAGGCTGCCCCGCCTTTCCGTATATTGGGTAAGCTCTGTAGACCAGGCTGCCCCGCCTTTCCGTATATTGGGTAAGCTCTGTAGACCAGGCTGCCCCTGCCTTTCCGTATATTGGGTAAGCTCTGTAGACCAGGCTGCCCTGCCTTTCCGTATATTGGGTAAGCTCTATAGATCAGGCTGCCCCGCTCTTCCATAGCTGGAATTAGGGCCCAGGAGTGGGTACATTCTATCACCCACAGGGCAGCTTCCCAGCAGACTAAAGGCACACTTGGAGATGCCAGAACAAAGCAGTGGGCTCTGCATCCTACAAGCTCTGAAGGTAGTAATGCACCACACAGATGCACCACCTCTGTATCCCACACGCTCTGAAGGTGGTAATGCACCACACAGATGCAGCATGTCTGTATACCACACGCTCTGAAGATGGTAATGCACTCACACAGATGCACCACCTCTGTATCCCACACACTCTGAAGGTGGTAATGCACCCACACAGATGCACCACCTCTGTATCCCACACGCTCCTGGTATTCATGGCTATTCTCTGCTTTCTGTTTAATGTAGCTAAGTACCTAAAACTTGCCCTCAAAACCACTTCCCCCTTTAAAACAGAAATTACTTATTTGCTCCTTAACCTATGGATTTTATTTAGGAAAAAACAAAAACAAAACAAAACAAAACAAAACAAAAAACCAGGGCTGGAAAGATGGCTCAGTGGTTAAGAGCAATGACTGTTCTTCCAGAGGTCGTGAGTTCAATTCCCAGCAACCACGTGGTAGCTCACAACCATCTGTAATGGGATCTGATGCACCTTCTGCTGTGTCTGAAGGTAGCCACAGTGTACTCACAAGCATTAAATAAATAAATAAATAAATAAATAAATAAATAAATCTTTGAAAAAAAATAATCATGTGTTTCTTCTTCTGTTTTTGAGGTATGTCATTAATCAATCCTGTCATTCTGAAAAAACACCAGAGTATATTTTCACACTCAGATGGTAAACGAGCCTACTACACACAGGGCTATATGACAGAAAGAGGAATATAGTACACCCAATTGTTCCAAGGGTAACGATTAAGACAAACATCATGACATTAAATTGGGCACACTAGGAAACAATGTGAGAGAGTCATGGCAGCCATGATCGATGTGAAGCTGCCGAGAGAAAGCATACGTTTAAAAATCACCACTCATCTTCTATCATCGCCATGTAAACTATGTAACTAAACATGTAAACTATGTTCATAAAACTGCCACCATAGTAGGTACATTTACAGCACAGATGTGTGAGTAAGAAGATGGCTATAAGAGCTAAGCAACAGGCATCGACACATCTTTGGGATGCATGACACATGTGTTCATAGAAACACCATTAAGCTGCCGGTGGCTGTAAGACAGCTGAAGAGAGGACTCCATGGTAAGGAGCACTCAGTGCTCTTACACAGGGTCCAGGTTCGGCTCCCTGCACTCGAGTGGCATCTTACAACCAACATCTGTAGTTTCAATTCCAGAGGATTCCATGTCATCTTCAGACCTCTGTGGACTGACCTGCACATACACATTGCACGGAAACGCATGATGGGGAGTTGGGGATTTAGCTCAGTAGTAGAGCGCTTGCCTACTAGCAAGCACAAGGCCCTGGGTTCAATCCTCAGCTCTGGAAAAAAAAAAAGATAAACGCATGATGGTGTGTGTGTGTGCACACACAATTTAAAAATAGATTTTGGAATGAACCCAAGACTGCTGGAAAACATCTCAGCTTACTTTGTTCTCTTTTTAAATGTATAAAATATAATATATTAATACCTGGTTATGCTAAAAAGTTACTGTAAATACTGAGACAAATACATGTGTGTGTGTGCGTGTGTGTATATATATATATATATATATATATGCATATATCTGTGTCTCTGTTTGGTGAACACTTGTCCAGCATATATACAACCCCCTTAGGTTCAATGCTCAGAACCACCAAAAAAGGTGGCTCATTCTAAACATTCAGCAGTTGTTGCTGGTTTAGAGGTAAGCTAAATTGTTCTGTTCCCCCCTCACCCTCCACAGTGTGGTAGTTTGAATATACTTGGCCCAAGGAGTGGCACTATTAGGGGGTGTGGTCTTATTGGAGGAAGTGTGTCACTGTGGGGTGGGCAATGAGAAAGACCCTCCTCCTAACCACATGGGAGCTCATCTTCTCCTAGAGGCCTTCAGATGAAGATGTAGAACCTCCACTCCTGCACCATGCCTGCCTGGATGCTTGTCTTGTCATGATGATAATGGACTGAACCTCTGAACCTGTAAGCCAGCCCCAATGAAATGTTGTCCTTATAAGAGTTGCCTTGGTCACGGTGTCTCTTCACAGCAGTAAAACCCTAAGACAACCTGTATCTTCTAAATATTCAATAGTAGACAAAATTGTTACTTTTAGTTTTTAAAGTTCAACTTTTTTAAATTGGTTTTTTTCAAGACAAGGTTCCTGGAACTCACTCTGTAGACCAGGTTGGCCTCGAACTCAGAAATCTGCTTGCCTCTGCCTCCTAAGTAAGTGCTGGGATTAAAGGCATGTGCCACCACTGCCCAGCTTAAAGTTCAACTTTTAACTAATATTAAGTAAAACTTAATAGTAAAATTGAAAACTTATACAATATTGTTGTTTAAAAACGCTTAACCTTCCGGGCAGAAGTGGCACACACCTTTAGTCCCAACATTCAGAAGGCAGAGGCAGGCAGATTTCTGTGAGTTCCAGGCCAACCTGATCTACATAGTGAGTTCCAAGACAGTCTGGGCTACGCAAAGAAATGCTGTCTTGAAAAAGCAGAAATAAATAAAACTAAACCTTTAACCAGGTGTTATAGGCATACTTGTAGCCCCAGTAGACAGAGTCAAACCATCCCATTCTAAGAGAGACACATTAACTGAGTGTCTGTGCTCTCTGAATACAGAATTGCTCAGCAGGGCTCCGGAAAACAAAGCTTTTCTAGTTACAAGGACATAGATATTTCAGTTCCCTTCCTCCATGCTATGTAAGAATGTGTGTTCAAAAAGACATGAATCAACTTTGTAAGTCACTCAGTGCACTCAAAGAGAAGAACGAAAAACAAAACAAAACAAAACAAACCCTAACTATGCAGAAAGTCTGTCAGGCACAGGGTCAGAGATGCTGAGGCCAGGTGGAGTGGGGCATCACAGCAGGACCAGCTCCAGGCCAGATGTGCAAACTACAAAAACCTGTGATGTGATTTGCGTTAACAAAACACGTAAGTCTGTCCATAAACTCCACTGAGAATGTCATAAGAAGTTGTTTTATTTCTTAGTTATGATGACAAAAGACTTCCAACATCAAAGGAACTACGGAGGCTCAGCAAACACAAAGTTACCCCTAAAGGTAGCTTGAGGAGATAGAAAATACAATTAATAACATTAACAGAGCCTTCTCCTGCCCCTCCAAAACAAAGGCCAGTGTACTCAGGGCATCTGTAGTAACACTGTTAAAACTGTGAGCTGAGCTGAGCTGAGCTGAGCTGAGCTGAGCTGAGCTGAGCTGAGCTGAGCTGAGCTGAGCTGCCTAGTGAGAGAGCACTGGCCAGGACTCTGAAACCCTGGGTAATGGGTGGATTTCCAGCTAAGGGCTTACACAGGTCAGTGTTATTTCTTTCTTCCCTTAAAAAATATTTTATGTGCAAGTGTGTGTGTGTGTGTGTGTGTGTGTGTGTGTGTGTGTGAAGAGGTCATCAGATCCCCTGGAAACAGGTTCTTTTTAAGTGCTCTGGACTGCAGAGCCATCTCTCCAACCATTATTTCCTTTCTATGCTCAATAACTGTCCTTAGTTATACACTCATTACTAGCTTTCAAAGCATTTAAGGAAAATGTAAGATAATGAAACCACAGGTTGAAAATCTTTAAACTTTAAAAATGCGAGAGAGCAGTAAAAAATAAAGTGAATAGGAAGGACTTACGTTTTGCTTCAGAAAGACTCTGATTAGGTGACCAGACCAACATGCCAAGATTGTCTCGTTCTTGACTGCGCCTTGCCAGTTTGGCTTAGTAGAAAGAAAATAAGAAATTGTATTATTATACGTTAGTAGCTATAATTAAGCAGTAAATGCCACCTCTATCTGATCTTCTAAGTCTTAGACTGTGACATCGCTACCACTACTGTTCACCTCACACCCATACAATAATAATAATAAATAAGATTACAATGGTACTTTAGGAAATTCACAAAGTCCCTTAAGATGACTTTGCATGGGCATGGACACAGGGTCTACAGGAGGGAGAGACAGGAATGCTACAGATATTACTGGAATACCATCTATTGTTGAATATACCTTTTTAATTTTGTTTTTGTTGAGATGGGGGTCTCATGTATTACTGCCTGGTTTGGAACTTGCTAGGTGAAACAGACTAGTCTTGAATTCACAGAAACCTACTTGCCTCTTACTCCCAAGTGTGGAAATTAAAAATGTGCACCCCACACTTGGCCCCAACTGCCTTTTAAATATAATTCAGAAGTTAAAAAAAAAAAAAAAAAAAAAAGCCGGGCATGGTGTTCACGCCTTTAATCCCAGCACTTGGGAGGCAGAGGCAGGCAGATTTCTGAGTTCGAGGCCAGCCTGGTCTACAAAGTGAGTTCCAGGACAGCCAGGGCTATACAGAGAAACCCTGCCTCGAAAAACCAAAAACCAAAACCAAAAAAAAAAAAAAAGTTAATTCTGCATACAACACCACCAACAAAAAATTAACAGACATCCAGCCCACTGCCCAGGCCTCTTTTATAGACACTGTGAATTTCAATTCATGAGTGTGAAGCTCTCATGGTGTCTTAAACGCTCGAAAAGTCCCACCTCCCAAAATATTGGCAACAGAGATTTTAACCTGAGTTTTAGAATAGGCAAATATTCAAACAAAAACTGTTTCACCAAAGAAAGTATTTAGCAGTTGTGTGTGGCTGTGCTTGCTTACAATCCCAGCGTGTGGGAGGCTGGGGAGGTTCTCAGCTCAACAGAACCTCAACAAAAACACCCTCCCAACCAGCCAAAGGAACAAAGAACAGACAAGGACTTTCCCTTCCCCACCCTCACCTGCCTCTCAGACAGGGAGGAGGGGGAGAGGGAGGGCAAGGATACACACCAAATCGTACCATCATATCCATCAGCAAGAGAAACAAACTAATAAATAAAAAGGAACATAATGAACCTCAAAATAATTAAGCTAAAGAAGAGTCGGAAATAGAGAAAAGGGGGCGTCAAAGAATCCGAGGTGGTCAACAGGACGGTTGCTAACAGCTCTTTCCCAAAGCAACTGCAGCTGTGGGCACACACGTCAGCACACACATTTCCCATCTGGTCTTGAATTCACAGAAACCTACTTGCCTCTGCCTCCCAAGTGTTGAGATTAAAAATGTGCACCCCACACTTGGCCCCAACTGCCCTCAGTGGTGGGAAACCGAGTACATTAACGCTCAGACCGGACTTCTAAACACATTTGCAGTAAAATAATATATCTTTTAGAAATGTCTTATTCTAGGGCTCACAAGATTACAAGATGACCCTAGAATGTTTTGTTATACTAGAAAATAAGAAGGCTGCCAAAGAACAATGGGTTCTATCTTCCACTAGCTAAATCTAGAAAAATCTGAGCTACAAAGTAAAGGACAGGAACTTTGTAAAGTGGTGCGCACACTCACTCCAGCACTTGATGAAGGTAAGTGCAGGAGCGGCTCTCTTAGAATTATACCAGCCTGTTTACACTGTGAGTTCAAAGCCAGCCAAGGACACATAGTGAAGACTAAGACCATGTCATAATGTAAGCTACAGAGACCATGTCATTAATGTAAGCTACAGAGACCATGTCATAATGTAAGCTACAGAGACCATGTCATTAATGTAAGCTACAGAGACCATGTCATAATGTAAGCTACAGAGACCATGTCATAATGTAAGCTACAGAGACCATGTCATAATGTAAGCTACAGAGACCATGTCATTAATGTAAGCTACAGAGACCATGTCTTTGTGAGAGAAAGAGAAAACAGAAGCAAGGAGGGAGGAAGAGAAGGAGGGTGAACGGATCTTTCAAAATGGACTTTGGAAATAAAAATAAAAATAAAACAAAGACATTGTAAAGACCTAGAACTGTGGACCAAGTGGATATGACACTGCAAACACAGTCGTGCACTTAGAGAGCAGCCTGCCTTCCTGTAGCACTCCTGGGCTGACCCTCTGGAAGAGCAGCCAATGCTCCTAACTCTCCTCCAGCCGTGCTTTCACTGAGCACATGTGCCAACTCTACCTGAAAAGTGAGTTTCCTGGGTCAGACTTTTAGTAAATATAGTTAATTATTTTTAAAAGACTGCCTGTTTTTGAGTGGCTTTAACCTTAATTCACAAACTTCAGCAAAAACAGCAGCCTTCTTCACTCATCAGTACTTAATTTTACCTAGGCCTTTTATTTGAAACATTCTGTGTTTAGTATAGTCATACAGTGGTTTTCATTTAAATTTCTCTAATACTCAATAATACTGGACAGCTTCCATGATCTGTTATCTGTAATTTTTGGTGAAGTAACTATTTAGACATTTAACACATTTAAAAAAACAAACAAAAACAAAAAAACTGAGCCAGGCAGTGGTGGCGCACACCTTTAATCCCAGCACTCAGGAGGCAGGGGCAGGTGGACTGCTGAGTTGAGGCTAGCCTGGTCTACAGAGTGAGTTCCAGGACAGCCAGAGCTACACAGAGAAAAAAACTGTCTCAAAAAAACAAAACAAAATCCAAAAACCAAAAGCAAACAACAACAACAACAGCCAAACTCCAACAAAAAAGGCTTTGCCGGCTCGGTAGTCAAGAGCACTCCCTGCTCTTGTAGAAGACCTAGGCTTGATTCATTCCCAGCACTCACAGAGTAGCTCATAATCCTCTACAACTCGTTATGAGATGTGACTCCTGGCTTCCGTGGGCACAAGAAAGACATGCATGTAATACACAGACACATATGCAGGCAAAACACTCATACACGTTAAAAAAAAAAGGAATAAAGAAGATTATTCATAAACCAGACACTATTGTGGATACCAAGAAATGCTTGCTGAAAGGAGCCTGATATGGCTGTCTCCTGAGAGGCCCTGCCAGAGCCTGACAAATACAGAAATGGATGCTCACAGCCAACCATTGGACTGACCAGTGGGTCCCCAATAGGAGTTAGAGAAAGGACAGAAGGAGTTAAAGGGGTTTGCAACCCCATAGGAATAACAATAATACCAACCAACCAGAACCCCCAAGAGCTCCCAGGGACTAAGCCATCGACAAAGGAGTACACATGGCTCCAGCTGCATACATTGCAGAGGATGGCCTTGTCAAGTATCAATGGAAAGAGAGGTCCTTGGTCCTATGAAGGCTCTATAGATGCCCCAGTGTAGGGGAACTGAGGGTGGGGAGGTGGGAGTGGGTGGGTAAACACCCTCATAGATGCAGGGGGAGGGGAGGATGGGATAGGAGTTTGGGGGGTGGGAAAGGGGATAACATTTGAAATGTAAATAAAGAAAATATCCAATAAAAGAAATTCATGAGAAAAAAAGAAAAAGAAAAATCCTTCACAGAAAAACAAACAAACAAACAAACAAACAACCCAAAAGAATGAAATGTCCCTCTGTACTGTTGAGTTGCTAGGTGGACAAGCAGTTCTAGGTTAGTTACATAAGTTAACATGAATATGTGTTCAAGCACATTACACACAAACACAAAACTGTAAAAACCACAGCTTTAGGCAGTGGAATGGAACAAGTGGGCTGAAACTTGACAGAACTTGACACAATCATGCTAAAGGACTCCAGCCCAGTTTGTAAATTAAATTAAAACATTTTAAATATGAAAGAAGAAGAAGAAGAAGAAGAAGAAGAAGAAGAAGAAGAAGAAGAAGAGGAGGAGGANACACAATAGCAGGACACCACACTGCCTGCCAGGCCTATGGAAACCACTTTATGACATCTTCATAGAATTAAAAAAAATAGGGGCTGGTGAGATGGCTCAGCGGGTAAGAGCACCCGACTGCTCTTCCAAAGGTGATAAGTTCAAATCCCAG
>LR755386.1:3545-23728 GCA_902729485.2 Mus minutoides | reverse complement strand
TGGCTAACAAGTGTCCATTTACTTCAGTCATTTATTAATTCATCTTGGAAAGGGCAATTCTACATTTTAAAATCAACATAGGAACTAGAGAGAAATATTAAATGAAAGTTCACTGCTCATTTGTTCCTCTTGCTTGATTCTTTTACAATCTTGTGAATTTTATTCTATAGATAGATAATTACAGATACTTTCAAGTAGCCTTATATAGCCCCACAGTACTGATATTTAGCAAGAACAAAGCAGGGTAAAAAGATAAGAAAATTTTGAACTAACATGATTAATTACCTTACTATAAATTTTTATAAAGTTTATGAATTTTATCTGCCTATTTTAAGCCATGGTAGTAGCACTGCCAGTTTTATAAATCCTAATTAAGGTCTTATCATACAGAACTTTACTTGCTTAGTTAGATTCACACTAAGATATTTTCAAGTATTGATGACTATTGTGAAGGGTGTTGCTTCCCTAATTTCTTTTTCAGCCTGTTTATCATGTGTGTAGGGGAAGACCACTGATTTGTTTGAATTAATTTTATATCCAGCCACTTTACTGAAGTTGTTTATCAGGTTTAGGAGTTCTCTGATAGAATTTTTGGGGTCACATAAGTGTACTTCATATCATCTGCAAATAGTGGTATTTTGACTTTTTCCTTTACATTTTGTATACCTTTGATATCCTTTTGTTGTCTAATTGCTCTGGTCAGGACTTCAAGCACTATTTTGAATAGGTAAGGAGAGAGTGGGCAGCCTTGCTTTGTCCCTGATTTTAGTGGGATTTCATGAAGTTTCTCTCCATTTAGTTTGATGTTGGCTACTGGTTTGCTGTATATTTCTTTTATTATGTTTAGGTATGGGCCTTGAATTCCTGATCTTTCCAAGACTTTTATCATGGATGAGTGTTGGATTTTGTCAAATGCTTTCTCAGCGTCTAACGAGATGCTCATATGGTTTTTGTCTTTGAGTTTGTTTATATAGTGGATTACACTGATGGATTTCTATATATTGAACCATCCCTGTATCCCTGGGATGAAGCCTAACTGATCATCATGGATGATCCTTTTAATATGCTCTTAGATTCAGTTAGAGAGAATTTTCTTGAGGATTTTTGCACCGATATTCATAAGGGAAATTGGTGGCAAGTTCTCTTTCTTTGTTGGGTTTTTGTGTGGTTTAGGTATCAGAGTAATTGTGGCTTCATAGAATGAATTGGTTACAGTACCTTCTATTTCTATTTCATAGAATAGTTTGAGGAGTATTATGTCTTCTTTGAAGGTTTGACAGAACTGTGCACTAAACACATCAGGTCCTGGGATTTATTTATTTATTTAGAGACTATTAATAACAGTTTCTATTTAGGGGATATGGGACTTGGCTTCTGTTGCTTCTGTTCTTAGGCTTGTCTGCCACCATCTGATTATCTCAAGTGCTCCCTGCCCTCAATATATCTGATTGGACCCTGTCCTTCCTGAAATCCATGTTGTGTCAGAACTCCTCAGAGTCCAGCTTTCTCTGGAATCCTGTGATTCCGGGATCCTGTGATCCTGAGATTCTGGGTGTGTTAGAGTTCTTGGCAGTCAAGCTTCCTCTGAGACCCTGAGATCCTGGTGTGTCAAAGCTCCTGGGATCCTAAGATCCTGAGTGTATTAGAGTGCCTAGAAGTGGTACATCCTCTGGGGGATGTCTGCTGAGTTTGAAACCAAGGTAGACCAGTGCTGACTGGAAGGACCCCAAGCCACTGGTCAGGTGGGGTTCCTGTGTCGCTGCTCCTGCTGGCCTCAGGAACTCCTTGTGCTGTTGGAACAGTTGTTGTTCTCCTCACCAGTGATCCTAAAATCACGGGCATGCTAGGGTACCTGGCAGGTAGAGAGTTCTCTGGGGACCATGGGACTGTCTGCAGAGTTCACGCCAAGGTTTCAATTGTTAATCTTATAGCCTGAGCTATTGGTATAATGATAAAGAAATTTTACATATGCCAAAATGTTCAAGGATCTTTCCTGCATTTCTTCATTTAGATTCCACCTGTGGTTTTATGTGGTGGTCCTTGATCCACTTGGATTTGAGCTTTGAAGGAGATAAAAAATGTATCAGTTTGTATTCTTCTACATGCAGACTGCCACAGCACCATTCTTGAAAATGCAGGGTTGTTTTTTTTTTTTTTTTTCACTGTGCTGTTTTTCTCTTCTTTGTCAAAGATCAACTGACCATAGGCATGTGGGTCTTCAATTCTATTCCACTGATCTTCCTGTCTATCTGTGTATCAATACCATGGGTTTTTATTACTGTTACTCTCTAGTACAATTTGAGGTCAGGATGATGTTTCCCCAGAAGTTCCTTATTGCCGAGAATTGGCTTTTGCACTGCTGGTATTTCTGTTATTGCAGATGAAGTTGAGAATTGCTCTTTCTCTCCCTGTGAAGAATTGAGGTGGAATTTTGAAAGGAATTTCATTGAATCTGTAGATTGCTTTGGTAGGATGGCCATTTTTATTATGTTATTCCTACTGATATATGAACATGGGAGATCTTTCCATCTTCTGTGCTCTTCCTGATTTTTTTTTTCTTCAGAGACTTGAAGTTGTTGTCCTACAGATCTTTCACTTGCTTTGTTAGAATCACAACAAGACAATTTACCATATGCATATTCCCACTTTGCTTTCTCTCTGATTTGCAACTATTGTTAAGTGCATTGTTTCCCTAATTTCTTTCTTAGCCTCTTTATTCTTTGGGTCAAAGAAGTCTTCTGATTTGCTTGAGTTAATTTTATATCCAACCACTTTGCTGAAGTTTGTTTGTTTGTTTGTATATTTGTTTGTTTGTTTAGTCAGCTGTATGAATTCACAGGAAGTTGTTTGTATATTTGTATTTTTTTTAGTCAGCTGTATGAATTCGCAGGTAGAATTTTGTAGGTAACTTATGTATACTATCATATCATCTGCAAACATTCATACTTTGACTCCTTTCTTTCCAATTTGTATCCCTTTGACCTCTTACTTTGTCTAATTGCTCTAGCTAGAAATTTGAGACCTGTATTGAATAAATAAGGAGAGAATAGGCAGCCTTGTCTTGTCCCTGGTGTTAGTGGGATTGCTTCAGTTTTCTCTCCATTCAATTTCATGTTTGCTGTTGGTTTGTCACATACTGCTTTTATTATGTTTAAGTATGTGCCATTCCTGATCTTTCCAAGACTTTAAAAATAAAGAGGTATTGGATTGCATCAAAGGCTTTTCAACATCTAATAAGATGAAGATTAATTTTTTCTTTGAGTATTTTTATGTAATGGATTACTTTGATGGATTTTTTTTTATATTGAATGCACCATCCTTGCTTCCCTAGGATGAACCCTCCTTGATCATGGTGAAAGATAGTTCTGATGTGTTTTTGAGTTCAGTTTGCAGAAATCCTATTGTGTAGTTTTTACATTGGTATTCATAAGTGAGTTTGGTCTGAAGTTCTTTTTCTTTGTTGGGTCTTTGTGGGGCTTAGGAGTCAGCATAACTATGGCTTCATGGAACGAATTAAGTTGTATTCCTTTTGTTTCTATCTTGTGGGATGTTTTGAGAAGTTTTGATATTAGACCTTCTTTGAAGATCTGCTAGAATTCTTCACTAAAACCATCTAAAAGATGGCTCCTTTTCCTTTTCTGATTTTGTTCATTTGAATACTATATCTTAGCCCTTTAGTAAGTTTGGCTACTGGTTTATTTATTGGGTTTATTTTGTCAAAGAACCAGTTCTTAGTTCTGTTGATTCTTTGTATAGTTTTCTTTGTAATTGATTGATTTCAGCTCTGAATTTGACGACTTCCTGCCATCTCCTCTGAATTTGAATACGTACTGCATTCATTGTACCATTAATTTGGGTATGCTATTCCTTCATTTTTGTTAAATTTTAGAACTTCTTTAATTTCTTTCTTTATTTCATTCCTGACCAAGGTATCACTTAGTAGAGATAGTTATTCAGTTTTTATTTGTATGTGGTATTTCTGTTGTTTTTGTTGCTAGTCCATAGTGATCTAAAAGAACGCATGGAATTAATTGACCCTTCTTTTATCTGTTGAGGCTAGTTTTGTGTCCAATTATGTGTTCAATTTCGGAGAAGGTATTATGAGGTTCTGAAAAAAAAAAAAAAAAGGTATATTCTTTTCTTATAGGGTGAAATAGTCTATTGATATCTGTTAAACCTATTTGGTTCATAACTTCTATTAGTTTCACTGTGTCTTCGTCTAGTTTCAGTTTCCAGATGTGTCCATTGCTTAGAGTGGTGTTTTGAAGTCTCTCATTCTTATTGTGTCAGTTTCAATATGTGCTTAGAGCTTCAGTAATGTCTCTTTTTCAAGTGTTTATGCCCTTGTATTAGGGGAATAGATGTTCAGCATTAAGAGTTCATCTTGTTGGGTAATTCCTTTGATGAGTATGAACTGTCCTTCCCCATCTCTTTTGATAATATTTGTTGTATAAGAAAAACTTGTCAACTCTACAGACTCTAATGTGTTCCACGGAATAAGTCTGGGAGCATTAACCCAGACCAGGATCCCTATAATGGTGGTTACCATAACCCCTGCAGCATCATTTTGTAGCTTCTTGGAGTATCATTGTCGTCATTAACTAGAAACTATCCTTCTGTGACAAGCACAGCTCTCTACTGGTGCCACATTAACTGTGTGTAATTGAACCTGGAGACCTTACATTAAAAAAAAAAAAAGTATTGAAGTAAATGGGTTTTTTTTGTTGTTTTCTTGGTTTTTTGTTTTGTTTTTGTTTTTGTTTTTTTTGTTAGTGTTGAAAACTGTGCCCCAGGGAGGTCCTAAGTCATCTGGGTGCTTTCAAGGACTAAGGCTGCTATTCATGTTGGAGAAAGTTACTAAAAAGTTCCTTTTCCATGCCATGCCAAATAGGGAACCTAAGGAATAATTTATTTCTGGGTAGAATAAAACAAATGCCTAATGATTACACTTCCTGCTAAGAAGCTTTATTTCCTGAGGCACGTTTATATTTCCTATTTGGGTTGTATAATTTAAACACATTAGCAATACTATTGGCTTAAAAAAAACAAAACACAACTAGAACTCTTAGAAAATTTCATTCCTGTTTCAATTTTAGGAAATTGTTCCTACTAGCATACACCAGGCATTTCACACACACACACACACACACACACACACACACACGCACACGAACACACACACATACACACATATATTGGTAGATGGAGTTAGCTCTGATACACACTTTACTTTTTTCCCATAGCTTATATATCCCAGAAAAATCTCTCAAGTAGTATAAAATTAGAAATTAATTGTATTCTATTTTGCTTCTAGTGATTGATTATGAAGAAATAGCATGCTCCCAATACCTTACATGAAATAACATTATGAATTACAGGTAAAGAAAACATATTATTCCTGAGAACCAACATATATTTGTAACTAAACAACATATTATAGATTAACAAAGTGTGAGCTAGCATGGTAGTTTTCTCAGTCAGTTTCTCCTACTGGCAGGCAGCAATCTGTGGACCCAAATAATTGGATCATATACTTTATTATTTATCTTTTAAAGTAATCTTACAGGAATCTTAAAAAAATCACAAATCTACACTTTTATATAAACATCAGTCATATCAACTTTAAATCTTCACAATGCACATGAGCATTTTTTATTAAATCATATCAGGAAGCTGAGGGAAAAATGGGTATAAGAAATTGATCATCACCAGTTCAGCATCAGTGAGAGACAAGTCAGCCAGTACTGCCATTGTTCTTCTTCCCTGACCTCAAAAATTAACTAGTTTAACTACTAAGAGTGTGTCTTTCTGAACTTCAAATTGTTGCCAAAGATTTCTACATCAGAGTCAGGAACAAAAACATCTTAACCTAGCTTCACTAAAAAATTATTTTTTCAAATGCTCTCTAAGCTTTGTAGTCACTGCTGATAATCATTGTCTCTTGAAAGGGATTCAAAATAAAATTCATGTTGAAAGTTTGTACTAGAGAGCTTACAAAGGTCTGAGCCAGGACAGGCCTGGATAAGTCAGCACTAAAGCTGCCGAGCTGTTCCAGGAACTGATAGATAAAAAGGCAAGGGCAAACAGGCAGAGTGAGGGGTCACCTGGTCTGAACTGAAAAAATTGGCGCCTCCTTGTTTCTCTCTTCCCCCTTGTTTGCTGTTAGGTTTGAGATTAACCAGAAGTTTTAGCGAACATCCTGACCTGCACATACTGCTTGTTGATGAATAATAACTTGCTGATGCTGGTGTTTGAATCTACCAATCCAGCATGATCATGCCATCTTTCTCCCTTCCCCCCGACCTTTCCACTATATGAACCCCTAGCTTTTGGGCCTCGGGGTCTATTCTTCTGTCTCCTGAGTGAGATACCTGTCATCCTGGAGCTCCGATTAAAAATCCTCTTGCAGTTTGCATCAAGATCGTTTCTCTTGAGTGATTTGGGGGTGTCGCCTTTCCGGAGTCAGAATGTGAGGAATTCCTTGCATTTTCTAAGTCTTTCATTCTAAGTTTTATCCTAGGGTGGTGATTGAATCATTAATCTGCCCAGCAGCAATGTCTGAGAGAGATCAAGCATTATTGAGAGTGCAAGCGATACTCCTCAGTAAGGCTGGAAACACCCTTAGAGATTTCATACAATTCTTAGGTTAGAAGGGATGTGAGTGAAATGATCAAATCAGTATTCCACAAAAGAATGAAATCCTCAGAACACATAATTTTCTGGGCCATGCCTCTCCAAGGCAAAGCCATGCTAACTAGTGGACTTCATTCCATGAGTTCTAAACACATTTGTCATTCTAAACCTTGGCTCTTAGCAGATGGAAGGGATTAGATTCATACTTATTAAAGCATTGAATATTCAAAACCTGACAAAGTACATTAACACAGAGAATTTAGTGAAAAATAGATACAAAGACACACAGTAATAATGCTCTTTACTTTTAAAGAACAGTTCTTACACACATGCTGCTGGTGTATATAAAGAATGTACTCCCCAGCTCATTGAATCTGCAAAGAAGCCTATAAGTATGTGCTGAGGGCTCCCCATAAATAATGTACATAGAGGGAAAATGAAGAAAGAGAGTGCCAGGTGACCTGATTCATGTGGGTTCAGCTTTCAAGGCAGAGCAAAGTTGACCAGTGACTATACTCATTTCCAGCTGCAGAGCTGTCTCCTATGGTTATTACATGGTGATTTTTCCAAAATGCTAATGAAACTTGTAAGGATAAATATGTTAATAATACAACTCAAGGGCTTGAGAGATCATGAATAATAGTCAAAAATACACAGAAAATACAAAGATTTATATAAGAGAAGAAATAGGCTCTAATTAATTCTTTACATGTTGATTTTTAATTTTCCCAGAAGTTTATTTAATTGGTCTTTTCCCAAAAGCATTTCTATCCACACTCAAAGAGAACCAGAGGGCTGAGGGTGTGTACATTTGAATATTCATCCTCTACTTCGCATCAGTGGTCTACACCTCTTTGACTTTGTAACATCTTCACACTGTTCATCTTCACTTACTGTTACCCTTGGTTGCCTTTCATAAGTTGAAGGGAAAGTCTCAATTGCTAAAGATATCATGTGCTTGAGAGGCAACACTTAGGAGATTTGAATTGGAGTTAATCTGAACTTCTCCTCTCTAAGGACAGACACTCATAGAACAAAAGAGAAAAACAACCAACAAAGGAATGAATGAACCTCAACCAACTAAACAAACCAACAATAGCCACACACACACACACACACACACACACACACACAAAACCAAAACCAGAAAGAAAAAAAAAAGCATAATAAATAAAATAAAAATTTTCCCCAATCTCCCCCCAAAAACAAAAAAAAAAAAGACAAACAAATTTAAAGAGTTTTGACAACTTACTTTATGATTGCTATGTCTAAAGATTTTTAAAATCTTATGAGTGTTTTGCCTATATATGCATATACATGCACACACACTCACACACACACACACACACACACACACACACACAGACATGTGCATCATATGGGAGCCTGGTGCACATGGAAGCCAGAAAAGGTGTGAGAACTTCTAAAACTATAGGTACAGGGGGCTGTTAACCATCACATGGGTGCTGAGTATTTTTAACAGCTAAACCATTCATGCAAGAATCATTATCCTTCCTTCTCAAGCACAGGGGTTTTCATTAATAAAGGTAAACGAGTGACTGCTTGATGATTATGTTAAAGATGGGAAGTTCTTAAAAATGACTACCCATAAGCCAAAAGTGGTACTGAATACCTTTAGTCTTTATATTTGGGAAACAGAGGCTGGCCGATCACTGTGAGTTCTAGTCCAGGTTGTTCCACAGAGCCAGCTCTATACGACCCATGGTGAAAGAGTAAGGCTCTGTTTCAAAAACAAACAAAAAGAGGGAAAAAAAAAACAGAATAACAAGCAAACCCTCTCAAAACAAACTTAGAATGTGGCAAAAATGATCACTTTGCTATGTATATTTATGCAAATCTGTAAGCCCGGGGTTTCTCTGTGTAGCTTTGTGTGTCTTGGACCTTGCTCTAAAGACTAGGTTGGCCCCAAACTCAGAAATCCACCTGTGTCAGCTTCCTAAATTATGGGATGAAAAGCATAGGCAATCAGAACAGGCTTCCAGAGGTTTTCTTAACTCATGAAAGGTACTTCTATCTGTCTACGTTTTTAAGGACATGATATGAAAAACTCATGGGAAACCCACCATAAGGGCTGTCTGCTGCTGAACATGGGAACAGAGGAGCTTCTTGCATTTGTGTGGTGACAGCAGTTAATCTGATTTCCAATCTTTCTGGTATCAAAGGAGTAGAGAACCTAAGGCTCAAAGACTCTCAGTACCTCCATTGCATAGTAAAGAGAATGAAATGTTGCCTTTTAGAGGAATCATGATGTGGGTTACCCTGGAGCTGTTTGTATTTCGATGTTAATTCTGCTTCCTCAAGAGGGGTTGCCTACAACCTACTCAGGTGATCTCACTAAACTTTCTCCCTATTCAGACTGGCCAAATAAAGGCTAGAGCCAATGATTGGGTAGTGGAAGGAAAAAGTGGGAGGTGAGGTCTCAGAGGAGGAGGAGGACAGAGATAAGAATAGAGAAATAGGAATTTGAAGGAAAATGGAGCAGAAGCACATGGTCTGGAGAAACCTAGAATAGCAAGAGGTTTGATAGCAGGGGAATAAATTAGTATAGTAATAGAGCTGTCCAATCTAGGAATATAGCTTATAAGTATAATAACTGGGTTGTCTGTTTTTTTTATACAGGCTTATTGAGGTAAGAAATTACTGCAACAGAATCATGTAGTATAAAAGAATTAACTAAAGGGCTGCCAGTTCTCTTCACTGGGAGGCCTGCTGAAGGTGAGGGCTGGGTCAGGCCTGCCAGGGTAAAGCTTCCCAGCTTGTATTTGTACTTTAGGAATCCTGTGGTTCTCAGCTTCAAGGAAGCATGGCACAGACTTCACTTGTCACTGTCACTCTGTCAGAAAAGTGTGCAGGCTCTTGGCCCTTGAAGTGCAGCTTCTTTCTTCCATAGTTACCTTCGCTTGGGACAGAAGTTATCCCAGCAGTCATTAGGGTTTAACCTTTCAAAGCAAAGATGTGAACCAACAATACAAACAACGAAAAAACAAAGAAAAACAACATAAAAACCCAACTAGCTTCTTGAACCAGTTTCTAGTTTCCCCAGAGCCATCATCCTCCTCTGCCCACATTTCTAAGCTCTGAGCCAGCTGAGGGGTCCACTTGGGCTTGAGATTCAGCATCTAAAGACAATAAGAGAGCATTTAGGAAGGAGTGAAAGTACGAACCAGAGGAACATTGAACTTTTTTGATGGATCTATTTTCTTTAAGAGTAATATGATTGTTAGCATGTTAACATTCTTGTAGGCTCCACCCAACAGTTCCCTAGCAACAACCAGGTAGGCCTGGCTTGCTATAGAAGGGATGGTTTGGCCTCCCTTTTCCCTCTCTGTCTTTCTGACTCTCTTCTTTCTCTGACTCCTTCTCCCACTTTATCTTTCCCCTATCTCTCTCCATGAGTTTCTGGCCAGCCTCTTCTCTTTCTCTTTCTTTCTCTGTCCTTCTCTTTCTCTGCCTCTACTCACTTCTCAACTCCCCTTCTCTACTCCCCTTTCCATGAACCCAAATAAACTCTGTTCTATATTAGACCTGCCATATGGCTGGTACCTGGTTGGGAGTGCCTCAGTATGGGCCTACTGAGGTACCCCTCTCACCATACCATACTGCATTCTTCCCAACCTACACAGGCTTTATAAAAGCACATCAATAATTATATTAATAGCCAGCTACTAGCAAGGCTCACAAATCAAGGGGGTTTCTGAGGGATGTAGGCTGCAAACGACACACTGAAGACTCTATTTTTTATTTTGATTCCCCTAATTGGTAAAATCATATGGTATTTGTCTACATGCACCTGACTTATCACTGATAGGTTATTTTCCCACCAGTGGTGAAATGAGCCATGTCAAGCCAGATAAGATTATGTTACCGACAGGTTTATTTGGGAAGCTGCTCTCGGGTGGGAAAGTTTACGTAGCCCAAAGCAATATTGAGGACACGTATATCACTATGGGGGAAAAGTGTGTATGGAGGGAGAAAGAAAGAAAAATATGTGAGGGTGCCGAGAAAGTAGAAAGAGAAACCAAAATGTCTGGATTATATAGGCAAGAGCCTCTGGGGCCAACCCAGCTCTTGGACTGAAAAACTCAGGGTTGTGTATAGAGCATACCAGGTATGCACTTAGGGATTCTGGGAGAACCTTGAGTCCAGGTCTGCTTTGGCATGTAAAATATCCACCTCAGTCCTTTGTTAAAGGGTCTAAAACCAAACAATTACATTTAGCATAATTTATCACAGATCTATGCTAGTGACACATAATGTGTCCAGCATATAGAAGTTATAAACTTTGAGGAGATGTTTATACTAATCCTATTGCCAAATCTCTTGTTAGTTATCAGAAGGACTTAGTTTAATTCCATTTCAAGCATCCCTTCACTATCTGCTACATATTTAGATTTGTAACAATTTTAATTATGTATTAAAATTTTAAATTTCTTTTCTTATCAAGATGTTATTTTATTTTTTTCCAATCTATTCTAACATTTACAGAGAAATTAAAAATATCAACCTAAGCTGGGCATGGTGGCACACGCCTTTAATCCCAGCACTCAGGAGGCAGAGGCAGGCAGATTTCTGAGTTCAAGGCCAGCCTGGTCTACAAAGTGAGTTCCAGGACAGCCAGAGCTATACAAAGAAACCCTGTATTGAAAAACAAAAAACAAAACAAAACAAAACAAAACAAAACAAAACAAAAAATATCAACCTAAGTGTCTCTCAGTGTCCAGGCCATCCTTGGTTATGTTGTATCAACAATTATAAATCTGTCTACCAGTTTTTCAATTTTTAACATTAAATTTAAAGTTTATTTTGTATGTCCCTGTGTAGGCCCATGTGAGCATTTCAGCATGGCTGTGGAGGTCAGAGATAGCATATGGGAGTCAGTTTTCTTCTTCAGAGACAAAACAGCCTGTCTGGGTGTCAGCAGATGCTTCTACTCGCCGAATAATCTCTCCAGCCCTCTGTCTATTCCTAATGTTGAACAACCTCTCCATCACACAGATTAAACACATCTTTTTCATCTCTTCTCCATGTTTTTATATCATTTCATTTAAGCCAACTTAAATAAACTTATTTAGAAGGTGCTTGGTTTGTTGGTGTCTGGTCCTTTGTGACAGACACTAGAAGAAAAGCTCTAACAGAAGAGCTGTGAGACAAAGAGAAGCAGTGGATGTTACCTATGGACAAGTCACATTTTCATCAGACAAGCAAGTGGGGGAATGATGAAGAGACTTGCTTGTCTTACAGAGGACTCTGGTTCCTTACCCTACGCCCACATCATAGGATACATGACAGCTTGTAGCTCTAATTCCTAGTGACCCAATGCTCTCTTCAGGCCTGTAAGGACACCTGTACAAATGTGACATATGCTCACACAGTCACATACATCTAAATATAATTAGAAAACAAGCTATTTAATGATCTGTAGCACAATATAGTACACACCAGTTACTTAAATTGTTTTGTGTATACAGTGCCACCAAGCAAATTATAAATAGTATTCATCATTGTAAAGTAGAGCCAGGCTTCTCCCTGTGTTTCCAGTTAGATATAACAGAAAAATTTACAAAATAAGATTAAAATCTTGCCTCTAATGATCAAAATTTTCAGGGTCAATAATTATACCAATAAGTATGTTTCAGAATGTGTCCATCAGATTCTTAGAAACTTGCCATTTTCTTACTGTATGTATCTAATTTAAATACATAAGCAGTGAATTTTCATTTAAATATACAGTAGCATCAGATCTTTCCAGAGCTCCTTGTTGCTACAGTGCTGCATGGAGCTGTGGCTAGCACCTGGGCAGTGACAAAGGGCAGCTGCAAAGCAGGCTTCCTTGGCTTCAGTCACACTTATTGGTTCATCTTGAAAGAGACAAAAGCACACTTTTAAATCAACATAGTAAACATAGTGGTTGAGTATAACATAAAACTGTACTGTGTATTTGTTATCCAATTTACTTCAGATATGTAGTGTTTATTCCTGCAAAGAACGTTCACAAATATAACACCAATGAAGTGATTCAGGGCATTTAAGTTCTGGGATTGGTACATCGGGCTTCTATTGACTGAATTTACAGTACATATAATTCTTTCATAACTCTATAAAATATTTTCTATGTTTGGATACTTAACAGACACTTTGAAGTCCAAAATACCATTATGGCATCAATATTTAGAAAGCACATTGTCTAGTTCAAGCTATGGAATTTCTTGGACTAACATGATCAGAGCACTATGAATTTTGATAAAATTTACAAAATCTTGGTAGTAGTAAAACTGGTTTTACAAATCCTTTTTAGACCCATTTTCTCAGTGCTGGAGCTTTGTCTGGTCTTCCAGAGAAGCCAGGTTCATTTCTAGTAACCAAATATTGCTTTAGAACAATTCCTGTAAATTCAGTCAGTCACTGGGTGTTTGATAATCTCCTCAAGGATCTCCTGGCAGAGAGTGTCTATGTGCTTTACAGTTATAAATGAAGACAAACTATTCATACACAACAAATTAATACAAGTATAGAAAGGTAAAAAAAATTCCATTCAAAAGAGTGGCAAATAGAGAATGAGATGTCTATATCACTGTAATTTTCTAAGGTCTTTCTCTCAGCTCCAGGCTATGAAACAATAGGAAGAGTGTCTGACGATAAACACATGCTCAAACTGCTTTGTGGGGTTTGTATTGCCCACAGTACTGTAGAACGGAGATTTCTTTGACACTTTTGGACATATAAATCAGAGACATTTTCTTAATTTCTCCCACTGAGCATGCCAAAATTTAACCAGAAGCCCATCCCTGTGAATCAGCACAATGGGGCTGAAGGTAGCATAACCAAGAGTCAAAAATTCTCGAGTATTTATCATCAGGGTATTGTCCCTTGCAGAGATGCTTATAATTAGAGAAAAGGCACAGTCTGTCCAGTAGAAGAAAACAAAACAGAGCATCAGAAGGAGGACACTTTGAGCAGCTCTCAGTGCTGGGGGAGTTCTGTAGAGAAGCTTGGAGTTGAGAAGGTAGAGGACATGCTGGTGATGCTTGTGGAGTAGAAATACCATGTAACCACTGGCCCCTCCCATAGCACCCTGAAACATTGCATCTCTAAGGACCATGAGAGGGAGAACAATCCATTTTATTTTCTGGTTTTCTAGCATGAAATAACAATAATTGTCATCATTTATATATTGTGATATATTCATACTTGCACTTTTAATGGAATGGATTAGGTTTGTACTGATCAAAGCATTGAGTATCCAAAAGAATGAGAAGAGTGGAAGGATGTGCCATGCAGACTTTGGCATGAGCCTCCTCCATCCAGATCCTCTAGGACTGATGATGATGGCCTGTACCACAGTGAGGAGACTGCTAGTGCAGATGGAGAGGCCTCGGGCCACCCTCTCCAGGTAAACAATGATCTTACATCCTATGTCATCTAGGAAGTTTCTCAAACCAAAGGCTAAAATAGTCTTAGGCAATCCTTTTGCAAGAAGAATTAGGATGTTTGTAAAAGCCATGTGGATCAGAATAAGGGGTATGGGTTTCTTCTCAGGGCTTCCCCTCCAACTGAACATATAATTTACAGAAATAGACATGTTCCCCAGAATGCCAACCACAGTCATAAAAAGAGAAATTATTTTATTAATATAATTCAAAAACATTTCTTCCTTCCTAGGTAGAAAAGCTTGTATCCCGGATGTAAACGCATTTTGGAGGAAGCTGCTGCAATTCTAGACATGGGTATGGACAGCACATTTTTGCACAATAGCATGTTCTGGAGTTCACAAAGCAGGGACAGAGACAGGTAATGTTGAAAATTATCCTTCTTCCTGTGGTCTCCAGGATATTTTGGGTATTCAGAGAGGGGAGTTTGGTAGCTGGTATTTAATCCAAAATTAAAAGAAATACTTTTGAGCTTTACACTAGCAAAATTGTCTTGTTCGTGTTTCTGTGTATGTGTCAGAGAGAGAGTGTTTGTGTCTTTCTGTCTGCATGCACATATTGTCCTTGTCACTCAACATAGTTGAATTTTCTCCCAAGTTCTTTTTACCAACATTTTTTCCCTCTGTTTTTCATTCTATTCCTTCTGATGTTTCCACCCAAGTCCCAAATCCTTCCCCACATCACACTTGGACACTGAGAAGTCCTGCTGCTCAACATCTGTATCATCTCTCACATTTAGTAACTTTACCTTCTACATCTTTCTTCCTTTGTTTGATATCCCTTTCTTATCTGCATCTTGAATAGTACAATTTCTAGAATGGCATTTGACTTCAAAGCTTTATAACCTCAATTTCTATATCTTAATATGTTAAGTTTTTAAAGCAGCCATCATGTGATTTCCCTCAGTGTGAAGGTTTATTAGATATTTTTTTACTTCAGTCCTCAGCGTCAAGTTGTGTAACCTTTCCAGATAAAGCCCCTCAGTTAAAGATGAATCACCAAAAGATATCCTGAAAAAGACTCTTATGTGAATAACTCATGTACCCACAAGGTTGCAGCCAGGGACAGGGCTCTGTAGAACCCTGGGATGCTTCCTAGGAGAGTGGGTATGAGGGTGCTATGATCCCATTTGATGAAAGATGGTATTTGTGACACCGATGAGGGAACTCAGGACTTCTAAGAGAGCATGCAACACTCATGAATGAGCTGTTGCTGATGAGAGGGTTGGCAGAAGGGGATTAATGGGTTGTTAGGTGCTGCCCTGAGATGACTGAAGTTTTTGAGTGATGAATTCCCAATATGGCTGCATGCAGCACAGTAGGTTGGGTCATATCATTGTGATCTGGGACTCTCCCTTCTAAGAGGTCAGGGTGGTATTTGCCTTTGTGGGGCTGTGAGAGCAGCAGTTTTGTCAGCGTGTTTAACAGTCTGCTTCTTCTCCTGTTTCTTTTCCAACCGGTTCGTCAAGCAGGCTGTGTTGTTCTACACCATTCCATACTGATTTTAGGACGTAGACTCAGCAGGACATTATTATTCATAATTTGGAACTGCATTCTCTTTTCTCAGGGAATTATGAGCATATTTGGACAGGGTTGACCAATTCACAGGATTGCCTTAAAGGTCTTTATCCTCACGATCTCATATGGAACATGTAGGAACCTAGCCTTGTTTCCAAGTTCTGTCCCAGGTGGCTTCTATACGCTAAAAATATAAGTTTTTGCCTTTCAACTGCCCCTATGAACAACAGCTAATTGTTGCTTGTAGCAGGGAATCTTAGAAATAATAATTCCATCCTGAATATTTGCAAATAATGAACAATGCTCTGGACATTAATTGGAAGCTCATCAGCATTGTTATTGAATTTAACACACTCCTTAACTGTTCTATCAAAGACTGGAATCTGTAAAAAATATTTGCTGCAATCAATAACTTTAAGTCCTGGTGGAAAATATTAACATTTTCTGTTTGTTTAATGCTAGTTTTCCTGGGGAATCTTCCATTTTAAGTCCTCTATTCCTGTTTCCAAACTTTAAATCACACATAAGACAAGCCTCTGGCATTTCTAGTAAATGATTCATTTCCACTGAAGTAGACTGACTCATCACACACACATTATTTGGAAAATATTTAAGAAAATTATTTTAGGAGACAGAGTTGATTTGTCTTTAGATAGATGGATGTTCTCATGATGAGTTTAAATCCAAAGAGCCTGAGGCAGATTATATCCATTCATTTTGATTTTCTAAAAGCATGCAAGCAAACAATCAAACAAACAAAAAAGATTGTTGCTCTTTGTTGTTTAGTTGTGGAATAAAGTTAAGATGAGCTGTTTCAGGATGTGCTAGTTCACAGCCTGGGTCCTTATATCAGGACTTTTCAAGATGATAACTGTTACACTTTGTGGTTGATAGTTCTAACATGCTGCAGACTTATAATGACTTAAGTTGAGAGTCTCACTAGTGCTAATAATACCTATGTGTTTCATTATTGTCTCCAATTTTTAAAAGATATCTGAAAATTGTCTCAATATTTTGGATTGCTTTAAAAACTATAAGGATGTAACATTAGGCACAGCTCCACCCACATCTCTGTCCTGACTCAGGTCTGAGGATGGACAGCGATGCCTCAGCATTTCTTTATCTCCTAGAAATTTTTTCCTTTGATTTCTCTGGATCTAGGGATCAGCCTTGTCAGGGTCAGAAGGAAAGTCAAGGACCCAAGGCTCACAGAACCTGTCAACCACTCCCTGGCTTTGTCAGAGAGAGATTAAAACATTAATGAATTCATGACACAGATAAGGGTATCTAAGATCTTACCTCCATGTACTCAACTGGACCTCTGTGCTGCAGATAGGCTCTGGAGCAGCTCTGAGAAGCAAGTCATATTTGTACTGTCTGTATCTATGAGGCACTTGGCTGCCATCAGGTACTGCAGACTTCAGGTTTCATGTCACAGTGTCAGGGGGAAGGAAGGCCACTACAGGGCTTCAGTCCCTTAAGTACAGTTTCTCTCTCTCTCCCTCAGTTATGACATCTATTTTGCTCAGAAGTTATTTCCAGCTTAATTGGGGTTTAATGACTTTGAGAAGAAAGATGTGAGGTGTGAAAATGTACAAGTAAGTTCTGTGTACTGAGCTCCCCGCATCTCCAGAGGACCTGTGGATGCTCACTGTGGTTCTGTGCTTGCTGCTGCAGTCTCTGTGAGCTCATAGGCTCCTTGCTTAGTTGATTCAGAGGGCATTGTTCTTCACATGCCCTTCATCCTCTCTGGCTCTTACAATCTTTCTGCCTCCTCTTCCAGAACATTCCCTGTGCTCTGAGGGGAGGTATTTGGTGGTATAGGCTATTCTTTTGTGTTTGGTTAATATGCTTTGTAAATGTCTTCTATATCCAATTGGTTTACACTATCTGTTAGCTCCAGTATTTCTCTGGGTATTTTTTGTCTGGATAACTTTTCATTGGTGACAGTGGGATAATGAAATCTACCAATATAAATGTGTATGGTCAATATATGATTTAAGATGTAGCAGTGCTACTTTTCACAATAGTAGCTGCTGAAACATAAGTTTGGGGCATAGATGTTAGGAAATAAAATATCATCATGGTAGATTTTTCCTTTGATGATTTTAGAGTATCTTTCCCATTCTATTTTGATTAATATTGCCTTGAAGTGTGTTTTGTTAGATATTAAAATGGATTTACTATCTTGCCATTTCTTAGCAATATCTTTTCCCCACCTTTTACTCTGAAGTACCATCTATCCTTGGTAATGAGGTATGATTTTTGGTTATAGAGGCATTTCCTGACACTATTAATGATATTTGTTATGATTGCAGTGAAGGACACTAAGGGCTTTTCCATTCCCATACCCTTCTTACAGCTTACTCCATGCTTCCCTCTCCCACCTAGGATCAAGGCTAGGCTGAGTTCCATTCTCGACCTACAAGAACATTCATGAGTAAAAAAATCTCAGAATGTACTAACTGATAATCACATAACTCTGGAAAGTCTCAGGTAGAGTTCAAAAACGCATCATGCTTGCTCATCAATAGATTTAAAGGTCAATATGCTTACCCAATAAGTTTGAACTCTAACCTTGTTGATGTAACCTGTCCTCCTAAAAAGTATAAAAGCTGCTTGTAATAGCCATTCAGAGTGACTAGCCTTCTAGTCACTCGCCTTGAGGAACTAATTGAAGGTTGACCCCAACTCCCCAGAAAATAAACCTTTCTTTTGCATCAATCTGAGATCTGCCTCTCAAGAGTCTCACTTGGGGGCATCTTGAAGTAAGTACCACTGACCAGGGTTGGGTTCTTACAGCAGATAGTTACCCAGCAGCCAACTGAACCAGATGCAGAGACCCACAGACACACATGGATGGAGATCAGGGAGTCTTAATGGAAGAGTTGGAAGAAGGATTGTGGAACCCAAAGAGGGTAGAGACTATATAGGAAGACCAAGCAAATCAACTAACCTGGACTCTTGTAGGCTCTCAGAGACTGAACCACTAACCAAACAGCCTGTGTAAGCTGGACCTAGAAGCCCTGCACATATGTAGCAAACATAGTGCTAAGTCTTGATGGGGATCACCCAACAACTAGAGCAGGGGCTCCTAAATCTGTTGGCTGCTTGTGGAGCTAGAGGGTAGGCCTAGCTCTGCAGAGACTTGATGTGTCAGGGTGGGAGTCTATGGGGTAGGAGGGTGAGGCAAGTGATTGGGATGTAAAGTGAATTAATTAATTAATTAATTAATAAGAAAATGAATACCATTGAGCAAAACATGGTGGTGAATGTGTTTAATTCATGATTATCACATTTGAAGTGATAATAGTGAGTTATCCTAGCAGTCATTAGAGTATAATTTTTCAGAAGAAAGATGTGAAATGACAATACAAACAAGAAAAAAAAATGACATAAAAGCCCAATTAATTTCTTTTTTTTTCAAATTTTATTAGATATTTTCTTCATTTACATTTCAAGTGTTATCCAGAAAGTTCCCTATACCCTCCCCCCTCCCGGCCCTGCTCCCCTTCCCATCCGCTCCCACTTCTTAGCCCTGGGGTTCCCCTGTACTGGGGCATATAAAGTCTGCATGACAAAGAAGCCTCTCTTCCCACTGATGGCCAAGTAGGCCATCCTCTTCTATATATGCAGCTAGAGACATGAGCTCAGGGGTTACTAGTTAGTTCAGGGTTGTTCTTCCACCTAGAAGGTTGAAGACCCCTTCAGCTCCTTGGGTACTTTCTCTAGCTCCTTCTTCCTTGGGAACCCTGTGTTCCATCTAATAGCTGACTGTGAGCTTCCAACTCCATGTTTGCCAGGCATTGGTATATTTTCCCCCAAGACAGCTATATCCGGGCCCTTTCAGCACCATCTTGCTGGCATATGCTATAGTGTCTATGTTTGGTGGCTGATTGTGGGATGGATCCCTGGGAGCCGTAGTCATTGGGTCCATCCTTTAGATTCAGCTTCACACATGATCTCTGTAACTCTTTCAATGTGTGCTTTGTTCTTAATTCTAGGAAGGGGTGACATGCCCACATTTTGATTTTCCTTCTTCTTGAGTTTCATGTGTTTAGTAAATTGTATCTTGGGTAGTCTAGGTTTCTGGACTAATATCCACATATCAGTGAGTACATGTTAAGTGAGTTCTTTTGTGAATGGGTTACTTCACTCAGGATGATGGCCTCCAGATCCATCCATTTGCCTAGGAATTTCATATATTTATTGTTTTTAATAGCTGAGTAGTACTCCATTGTGTAAATATACCAAACTTTTTGTATCCATTCCTCTGTTGAGGGACATCTGGGTTCTTTCCAGTTTCTGGCTATTATGAATAAAGCTGCTATGAACATAGTGGAACATGTGTCCTTGTTACCAGATGGAATATCTTCTGGATATATTCCCAGTAGGGGTATTGCAGGATCTTCCGGTAGTACTATGTCCAATTTTCTGAGGAACCGCCAGACTGATTTCCAGAGTGGTTGAACCAGCTTGCATTCCCACCAACAATGGAGGAGTGTTCCCCTTTCTCCACATCCATGCCAGCATCTGTTGTCACCTGAATTTTTGATCTTAGCCATTCTTACTGGTGTGAGGTGGA
>LR755388.1:0-20885 GCA_902729485.2 Mus minutoides | reverse complement strand
AGTCACTCCAAGATATTTTATATTGTTAGTGACTATTGTGAAGGGTGATGTTTCCCTGATCTCTTTCTCAGCCAGTTCATCCTTTGTATAGAGAAAGGCCATCGATTTGTTTGAGTTAATTCTATATCCAGCTACTGCACTAAAGCTGTTTATCAGGTTTAGGAGTTCTCTGGTGGAGTTTTTGGGGTCACTTATATATGGAAACTCTGCCTTAGAGAAAGCAAGAAAGTAATCCTTCCACAAACCTAAAAGAAGACAGCCACAAGAACAGAATCCCAACTCTAAAAACAAAAATGACAGGAAGCAACAATTACTGTTCCTTAATATTGCTTAATATCAATGGACTCAATTCTCCGATAAAAGGCATAGACTATCAGACTGGCTACACAAACAGGACCCGACATTTTGCTGTCTACAAGAAACACACCTCAGGAAAAACGACAGACACCACCTCAGAGTGAAAGGCTGGAAAACAATATTCCAAGCAAACGGCCCAAAGAAAAAGCTGGGGTAGCCATTCTAATATCGAATAAAATAGACTTTCAACCCAAAATTATCAAAAGAGACAAAGAGGGGCACTTCATACTCATCAAAGGCAAAATCTTCCAAGAGGAACTTTCAATTCTGAATATCTATGCTCCAAATGCAAGGGCAGCCACTTTCATTAAAAAACTTTAGTAAAGCTTAAAACACACATTGCACCTCACACAACAATAGTGGGAGACTTCAACACCCCACTCTCATCAATGGACAGATTCTGGAAACAGAAATTAAACAGAGACTCAGTGGAACTTACGGAAACTATGAAACAAATGGACTTAACAGATATCTACAGAATATTTTATCCTAAAACAAAAGGATATACCTTTTTCTCAGCACCTCATGGCACCTTCTCCAAAATTGATCACATAATTGGCCACAAAACAGCCCTCAACAGATTCAAAAATATTGAAATTGTCCCATGCATCCTATCAGATCACGATGGACTAAGGCTGCTCTTCAATAACAACATAAGTAGCAGAACACCATCATTCACTTGGAAACTGAACAACAATCTACTCAATGATACTTTGGTCAAGGAAAGAATAAAGAAAGAAATTAAAGACTTTCTAGAGTTTAATGAAAATGAAGCCACAACATACCCGAATGTATGGGACACAATGAAAGCATTCCTGAGAGGTAAATTCATAGCTCTGAGTTCCTACAAAAAAAATGGAGAGAGCTTACACCAGTAGCTTGGCAGCACATCTGCAAGCTCTAGAACAAATGGAAGCAAAGTCACCTAAGAGGAGTAGACGGCAGGAAATAATCAAACTCAGGGGTGAAATCAAACATGTGGAAACAAAAAGAACTATCCAAAGAATCAATCAAACCAGGAGCTGGTTCTTTGAAAAAGTCAACAAGATAGACAAACCCTTGCCAGACTCACTAGAGGGCACATGGATAGCATCCGAATCAACAAAACCAGAAATGAAAAGGGAGTCATAACAACAGATCCTGAGGAAATTCAAAACACCATCAGATCCTGCTACAAAAGGTTATATTCAAAAAAACTGGAAAATCTGGATGAAATGGATAACTTTCTAGACAGATACCAAGTTCCACAGTTAAACCAGGATCAGATTAATGACCTAAACAGCCCTATATCTCCTAAAGAAATAGAAGCAGTCATTAATAGTCTCCCAACCAAAAAAACCCAGGACCAGATGGGTTTAGTGCAGAGTTCTATCAGACCTTCAAAGAAGACCTAGTTCCAGTTCTTCTCAAAGTATTCAACAAAATAGAATCTGAAGGCACACTACCAATTCATTCTATGAAGCCACAATTACTCTGATACCTAAACCACATAAAGACACAACAAAGATAGAGAACTTCAGACCAATTTCCCTTATGAATATCGACACAAAAATACTCAACAAAATTCTCGCCAACCGAATCCAAGAACACATCAAAACGATCATCCTTCATGACCAAGTGGGCTTCATCCCAGGAATGCAGGGATGGTTTAATATATGGAAATCCATCAATGTAATACACTATATAAACAAACTCAAAGATAAAAACCACATGATCATCTCCTTAGATGCTGAGAAAGCATTTGACAAAATCCAACACCCATTCATGATAAAGGTCTTGGAAAGATCAGGAATTCAAGGCCCTTACNGCAGGGATGGTTTAATATATGGAAATCCATCAATGTAATACACTATATAAACAAACTCAAAGATAAAAACCACATGATCATCTCCTTAGATGCTGAGAAAGCATTTGACAAAATCCAACACCCATTCATGATAAAGGTCTTGGAAAGATCAGGAATTCAAGGCCCTTACCTAAACATGATAAAAGCAATCTACAGCAAATCAGCGGACAACATCAAACTAAATGGAGAGAAACTGGAAGCAATCCCACTAAAATCAGGGACCAGACAAGGCTGCCCACTTTCTCCCTACCTATTCAATATAGTACTTGAAGTCCTAGCCAGAGCGATTCAACAACAAAAGGAGGGCAAGGGGATACAAATTGGAAAGGAAGAACTCAAATTATCACTATTTGCAGATGATATGATAGTATATATAAATGACCCCAAAAACTCCACCAGAGAACTCCTAAACCTGATAAACAGCTTTCATTTTTTAATGGATAGACATTTGAATTTTGATTTTAGTTATTTTGAAATACATAGTGAGTTTTTAAAAATATTTACTCTTGTTTTTGCTTGTTTTCATTGGGAAAGGATCTTAACTATTTAGCCCAGGATGGCTTTGAACTCTTTCATCTGTCTCCTGAGGGCAAATTAGATATGTGTACCAGTTAGTACACAGTTAGCGCCAATTTGAGATTTATGGTACCTTATTATTGATTATAGTCACCTTGGTGTACATCTTGTTCTTCCCAAACTTATTTTAAGGACAGCTTTGTACCCTTTTATAGTCTTAAGGCAAAAATCTGGGGTTGAGGGTGGTGGTAGTATAACCAGCAACAGAGGGAAACACTGGAATTCCTGGTTCTCAGGAACTTGATTGAGCGTAAAGCTTGCTAGAGACAGAGAAGACAGAACATAGGTTCTCTAAATTTTCCTTATCTACTTTCTATTCCTTTATACATATTTATTGATAACTTACAATGTACCAAGTATTATAAAAACAGCAGTGGTGAGTGAGACTTTGAAGAGTAAAGGGGACAAACGTACTAGCACACTGAAACCAAACCCAGTCCTGTTGGGTCCCACCCGAGCTCTGCCACTCATACAGGTAACTTTATGTCATACTTTTATAGAATATTATCAATAGATTTGAGGTAATAGTATCTACATAAAAAGGTTGTGGAAACATATAACAAATCAATCATTATTAAATATAGAAAACATTGCCTGGCATAGCATTGGCATTCAGTGATTATTAGAAAAAAACGACTTGCCTTGTTTATGAAACATGGGCAGCCAGTTTGGTGGAAGTAATGTTTTAAATCATTGTTTGAATAGCTTCAGATACTTCAGATTGTTTTTGGCTTTTTTCCCCATTCTTGCCCATTATCACTAATGTCTAAGTATCCTCCATCTAATTTCTGAAGATGTTTTCACGTAGATATGTGCTACCACAAATAAAATAAAGATGGAGAAACTTATTCTGAATATGTTTTCACAGTAAGTTATAGTAAGTACAATATCATTTCCTAAGCAGGGACTGGCCACATTATAATCATGGAAATACCACTGTTAGAGGTTGACCTGACACCTAATGGAAAGCTTGAGTAGTGTATCAACATTTATTTCATGATAAATTCCCCCCTCCCAGGACTCAGTGACTCCAAATGACAGTCATGTATATGGTTTATAATATGATGAGTTCATGGTTTTTGTGGGCTCTTTTGGTCTTGTCGGTGCTCACACATGCATACTATAGGTAGATGTTGAGTGGCCTGTAGACTGACAGGTCTAGAAAGATCACATGGATTTTCATTTGTAAGGTTCTGTAAGCTGTGTATCAAGAGCTTGTTCTCACAGCGTGGTAATAGGGATCGTGAGGGAGCAGAAATAAGGCCCTTTACTTTACACAGTATAGGCAGCATTGTGCTAGGGATTCTGTAACTCACCAGATTAAGATGTCCATCTCTCCTTCAAAAGAAAGAGAAGGCAGAGACATAGTCCAGAAAATGGAAAATATTCTCTAAACCTATTTAAGAAATTGTTGCAACAGAAACTATGGGACACAGAGTAGAATTGATAACTCTCCAACTTCCTAGGTAGCTGAACAAAGTAGTGTGTGTGTGTGTGTGTGTGTGTGTGTGTGTGTGTGTGTGGTCAGGTGTTTACTGTGAGGCTTTGTGTTTTGAGGGGGTGTGTTGTGAGTATGCAAACATGAGGAAGTAGTAATTAAATTTATAACTTCTACATGTTCCACTTAGAAACTTTGTCACCATTAGAGACTGCTTACCTTTTTTTTTTTTTTTTTTTTTTGGTTTCTCTGAAGGTGATTGATATATAAGAATTTTACATTGAGCCAAATAACCTTATATAACCTCCTTTTTGGCTTTTAAAGAGTGATCAAAAGGGTCACAGAAACACTGGCCTAATTTTTCTTTCTTTTTTTTTTTTTTTTTTCCAAATGGAGGTCATGTACTTGTTATACCTCCTGGTGAGAATAAGGTTTCATAGAGACAGACATAGGCACAATGTCAACAGTCCTGCAATGTTTCCCAAAATAAGTTAGCACTGTTAGCAATTGATGAGAGACTTCACAGCATTGAGTACTTGCTTGATGTTGTAGCAAGTTTGGCAAGCTGCCCACTCCCCAAACCTCTGATTATATATATTTAAAAAGTAGGTCATTTGGGGCTTTTTGAAGTTTCATCAAAATAAGAATGGATATGAGTATAAATATATTGAAAGGAGTATCTTTAGTTAAATACTACAAAGTTGGAATACAAGTTCAGGCAAGAACTCAAATCTTTCTAAAAATTTTAAACTATTAGACTGTTTCACCATGTATTCACTTATCTAGACAAACAGGAATTATATTTCTTCTGGTTTGTCATCTGTAAAATGAAATTTCCGTGCATTGAGAAGCATGCCATAGTGTGGAATGCTCATCTGGTATCCCCTTTCCCATCTGTATCTCCACAATGGTCATATGTTCTAAAAGAGAGGGATACGGATTTGTCTGTCTGTGTGGTCCAATTCTGACTAACTCCCTTCCATATTCACAGTTCAGTTTTGCTGTAAAACTTGCATTTACATCTTCAGATTTTCACTTAAAGCCTGCCTTCTGAAGCTCTCAAACCCCAGAAGACCATGACAATGCTGTAACAGGAGTATAAAGGTAACCAGGGCTTTAAAGACTTTCAGTCATATGACAAAACAGAGCAGTTGCACTGGAATTATACACCAGCCTGGCTGTGTGCAACTGAGATATGATTTGCATTCCAAGCTAAATCCTGTAGCAGTTTATTCTAACCTCTCTTCATTGTTTTTTTTTTTTCTTTCTTCAGTCTTCTACCATTTTTTTCTCCAAAACATTAAGTACAAAACACTAAGTACTCTCCAAGGTACTAAAAACAAAATAGGGAAGCAGATATCTTTGTAGACTGAATCTTATTCCAGTAGTGGGGCAGGATGTAAATAAATAAGTTGCCACATGCTCAATGCATTAGAAAATGATAAAGCCTGGAAAGGTATAAAATAAAAGCATGAGTGGGAGGGGTCAGTGATTGCTACTACAGAGCAATGGAATAGAAAACTTACATTGTATATTGAGAAGAGATGGTGTTTCTAAGATGTTAATTTAGGGAAATATTTGAAGGTGGTAAGAACTCAAGCCATGAAAGCATCTTGACAATGAAATCCGTGTGAAACATTAATATCTATGACAGACACAAAGTCTGCCAGTACCAAGTGGGTTTTCGAGATGCTAAGGGACATGGGGAGCTCACTGGCAAGAGGCCAGAAAAAGATGGGGATAGAGATAGAACAAGAAGTTGGTTCACTTGAGTGAGTATCTTTAGTCTCGAATCCCATAGCAGCAAGATTGGGAAGCTTGAAATGGGAGCTCCTACTGCCCACAGTTTCGGATATACACTGGGAGTCTTAGACTGTAACCCTTGAGGATAAGGAGATACAGAGTAATTCAGGAATTCCAGTGAGAGGAGCCAGCTGCCTTTAAGGCTGATTCTCTTTCAGGGTTTCTCATTGTCCTCAGCCTGGAAGAACCTAAGAAACCTCCAAGAAGACTGTGCTAAAGGTCATGCCCAGCGGATGTCTGAAACTGTGGATGGCATAAGACTGTTTAATGTCAAGTGGGTAGCATATACAGAGCATTAGGCAAAGGGATGATTTTCACCCAGGTGTGATGGAGCAGACATGTGCATGAGATTTCATCATCCTGGTACTCAGAATGGCATGTAACTCAAAACTTATGAACAACTTATTTCTGGAAATTTCCTTTAAATATTTTATGCCTGTGACTTATATCAGGTAAATAGAATTTCAGGCAAAAAGGGGGACTACTATGATTTGCAGAACTCAGAAAGATATTGGCAGTGGTAGAAGCCGTTCATTGGAAATTGAGAAGTACTGAATTTCTAACTATTATTATCTTTTGGCCTTCTTCTAGATAACATGCTGACAGTCATGATGATCAATGGGAATTATAGATGTGGTTGTATAGAATTATGACGCCATCAAAAAGGTACCGGGGGACCAATTTCACAAGCTACACACATGTCACTTGCAGCCCTTTCTTTAAAGTGGAACACATCATAAAAATGGTACTTAGTTATTTCTAGCTCCCAGTGCACTCAGGGATCACCTGTTTTATCAAAAAGTTACATGATTCACTAATGTATAGGAACTTTGCATTGATCTGATGTAGGAGAAGAAGTAGGAGGACATGATAAAGAAGCCCAGATCTCTGAATTATTGTGTGGAGGAGACTTTACGGTTAACTGGTAGCATATGCACTGGACCATGCACAAGCAAAGGTTTATAAGTCTACCAAGTTGAGCCCATGGAGCTTGGAACTCATGAGACTGGAGGGAAAGTTTGTGAGCCTAATTCACATGCTAAGTTTCACTGCTGATAGCATGTTGCATGACATGCTTGAAAGGACAGAGGAAAAAGCCAAGTATTAGAGTGAAATTATTTGCCTAAGGTCACTCAGCTAGATGGTGACAGACATAGGACTCATAAATAACTCTATTGACATTGAGCATGCTCTCTACATTGTTTAGTAGGCCTCGGAATAAAATGCAAGTATGAAGTTGTAGTAATGGTGATTTTTAGGCCTTGTGCCAATTTTCAGCTGTCACACCCCAGAAGAATACTCAATGAAGTTGATAATAAAATTACTATATGGTTTAGAAGGCAGACTCTACTGTGATATTTTACAGCAGATAATTTCCTTTAAATTAACATGTGGCTAAAGATAAAAACCATATAAAGATAAAGAATGACGAATTCTGCACTGGTTGGAGCAACAGTGTTTTATTTCCCACAAGGTTGATTTTATTCTGGAAGCATTATGTTCCTGTGAAGCCCTCTCTCTGCAGCTGGCAGCTTCTTGGCCCTGATAAGATAACCCCAAGGAAAGGAATATTGCCAGAATTATAATTCCTAATTTCTGAATCTTAAAGCTGCATCTGTAATGCATTGAATATGAAGTTTTATGTAACTGGCATTTTCATTTTCTTGTCTTTGTTATGCATAATAAGATCTCCTTTGAGGTTCAAATCTTTTGAAAAAGTCCCCAATGCATTTTTCTTTCTGCCTTATTACTACTGTTTAAGTTTGGTAATTTTTTCTGGAGAATGGTGCGGTTTGGGCATCTGTTAGGTGGAAAGGGTCTAATATTCCTATTTTCTACAACATCAGAGTTACAGAATATGAAACCACAGCAAGATCTTCCTTCTTTAGAAAATGTAAGATAGGTTATACTTTGGGGCCCATAGCCATCAGCCTGACCTTAGTACTCATGTAAAGATGAGGAGAAAGCTCACATGACAACTGAGAGAATCAACTCAAAACTATATTTCTTCAGTAGAAGACATGAGCTTTCTGAATAAAAAGAACATTTAAACTATTGCTAAAGGCTCCTACTCTCATGTGTAATGGCTTTTCCTCTCCAGTTGTTTAAGGATTCCAATCCACAACATGGCACTGGACAATCATTTGGTTTGCTCTTCCTTGGGGATGGCTGCTTCTCTTATTCCCAGCTTTATTCAGTTGCCTGTAGTTCTTTGCATAGAGTTGAGGTCTAGAGGGCTTTCCTCCTGCACAGGTTGGCATGTTCTTTGGTGTCTTCCTTGTTAGCTCCTGTTTGGGTGGTCATGTTAGTGAGAATTTACACTTGCATCTCCTGATGTGACTAGGAGACACAAATTCACAGCAAAGTTCCTAATCCTCTGGCTGTTACATGCTTTTCTTTCCCCTCTTCCAGAATGTTCTCTCAGCCTTTTGCATTGAACTGTGTTGTAGATGAGTCCATTGTGGCTGGGCTCAGCCATGAAAACATACATAGCAGTAACACTCAATGGATTATATTTGAGAATATATATGTATATGTGTATACACACACACACACACACACACACACACATATAATTGATGAAAATTGGAAGGAGGGTAGGAAGCTCAAGAGTCTGAAGAGTGGAAAGGAAAGGGAGTTATGTTGTAATTAAAATGAAATGTCAAAAAATAAATAAACAGACCAACCAAAGAATTCCAAACTTCTCATCATTCATATTTCCATAAGTAGTAGATGTGCCCTTAAATTGCAATGTAGTATCATAATGGAAGCCTCACAGCAACTAGGAAAAATTAAATAGGAATGATTGACAAATGTCACAAACATAGCATAGACTATACCCAGCTAAAATGAGTTTGTACTTTACGTAGAAACATGTGTGCTGTGGCAAGTTCATGTCCTCACACACACACAATAACTAAGTAAATGTTAAAAATAAAATAGATTATATATACATATAAGCCTACAAAGCTTTGAACCAAAGCAAAAGTCTCAATTTTTAAAAATCTGTCTAGATGTCCAATGACTGTATAACCTCTTCTCCATATGAGTAAAGTGATTATAGAAATGTTTCCGAGCCCAGTGGTGTCCCATAGTGACATAGACACAATCTACTCAGAAATTCTTTGCTTCTTGCTGTTCTGGGAATTAGGATATTGAGAAGTAACAAGTCCACCTTGACAGGAATTATAGAATTGCAGTAATATACTGTCTCTACTTCATAATCTTTGCAGGGACAAATATTCTGGTTAGATAACGGAAAATTCCTAGATATCTTAATCTGATAGAAAAGCCTTTCTTATTTTACAAGGGAACCAAGAGTTTTGCTGCTGTCATTTAAATTATCCCACAAATATCCTTTTGTTCTTATCATTGTGTACTAAAGGAAATAGTCATATATTGTTGATAGTTATAAGATAGCTACATGTTCTGTTGCATATCTTCCTAAATATAGGGCTAGAGGGTATTTAAAAAACAGAAAGATATGCACTGAGATAGAGGTCTAATCCCTAAATGTCAAATCATTTTATTAGAGAAGAGTCTTTAATAAATGGGATGAGAGGCTCATGTTGGCAGTATAGCCTTTGCATGTAGAAGAATGATAGAGCAATGGTGTTGGTAGTCACCACCGTGACTTTAGTAAGTTTTAGCAGAAGTTACTAAAACTGGACTAATTTGATGAAGCAGCCATGTAACATATAACCAACTCTCCCATTCTATATCTTTCTTTAAATCCTTTATCAGTCACATAAATTTTTGCCCAGAAAGTAATTCCCTTGCAGCTAGCCTTGACTGTGCAAATGACACATATGGAAATTATATTCAGTTTCTGTGCATCTTCTAAAAGTGGTAGAGTTGCTTTCTCTGGTCTTTGTCCTAAGGTTTCTTTCCAACTGCTTAGAAATGGAAAAAAAATCAAAGAACCATTCCAAATCACATCCTAAGGCTGCAAGAGTCTGAAGTAGGCAAAAGTCTCTGAACTCCATTGTGAAAGAACTTATACTACCAGGCACCAAGAATGAGAAATAAACATGTATCCTGTTTGATGAGTTGTATATTTTAAGATTCCTTACTAAAGTATTTGATATTTTACATTAGTTAATCTGCTAATACAGTACTGTATATTTATATGCAAAAAAACTAAAAAAGGAAAGAAAAATAGGGTTCATAACTCTATTTAGGATAAGTTGAGAAAGAAACTAATATAATGTAACAGAGTTTTTTGCACCTTATTGTTTAGAGAGAATAATGAGCTATTGAATTGAAATCAGCTAATCATTTTATTGAACCAAATATGATACAATATTCTACCTGGCCACAGGAAGTTTACAATGAATAGCAGTGGTAACCTAGTGAGTGAGAATATCAGAAACAACCGAATCACAATCTACAGACACCATACTTCATATTAGAGGGATTTTGAAAAACAAGTTTCTTTATTAACATAAAGAATACTACCACAAATATGGGGCCAGACATTATAGTTCATGCTTGTTATCCCAGTACGAAGGAGATAACTTACTGGGGTAAGAAGCCTCCCAAGCTCAGCCTGGGTTAAAAAGCAAGACTCTATCTTAAAAAACAAAACAACAAACAAACCAAAGCAAACCAAATCAACCAACCAACCAAGCAACCAACCAACCAACCAACCAACCAACCAAGCAACCAAGCAACCAACCAAGCAACCAACCAAGCAACCAACCAAGCAACCAACCAACCAACCAACCAATCAACCAACCAACCAACTAACCAACTACTCAAAATCAAAAGGTTCAAGAAGCAAAGTTAAATTGGCAATAGAACACTGCATTGTCATATTATGCTGGCTGATCAAAGGTTTCAATTTCTTGTTTTCCAATGGGTTTGCTCATTCCTAGCTAGTATCTATTTCTGTTTCAACTCTTACCGCCAACATAACTCAGATTAACTTATAAATAAAGTCCTATAGCAGAGGCTGGAGAGATGGCTCATAAGTTAAGATCACTTCAATTTAAGAACAGAAGATGTGGGTTTGGTCCACAACACTCAAATATTGACTCACAACCATTTGTAACTCCAGTTCTAGACTGTCCATTGCTCTCTTCTGACCTCTGTAGCCATTGCATACACACAGTGCCTACAAAATATATTCAGATGTACTCATGTAGAATAAATAAAATAAAATACGGTAAAGAATATGAAAACATGCTGCCTTTGTGTATGATTATATATGGGTAAGGGAGCTAAGTTTCTGGTCACAATGACTTCATGAGATATGACTAAGTATTTTTTTTTTCTTAGTTTTTGGCTGAGGTGAATTCCTCATGTATAATGAGCCATATGGCTAATAGCTCCACGTTCATAGTCATTCCTTCTTAGCCATGTTATAGGGGAATGTTACATTAATTATGGTCACAAAATTTGCATTAATGTTCTCATCAGGATGCATAGTATAATTGTCCTATTCTTGTGACTATGACTCTCCTATGAGAATGCCAGCATTTGTGCTTCTTCTTATTTTTTCTTTTTCTGGATTCAGGCCTTAAAAAGTTAGTAGCGCCGGGCGTGGTGGCACACGCCTTTAATCCCAGCACTCGGGAGGCAGAGGCAGGCGGATTTCTGAGTTCGAGGCCAGCCTGGTCTACAAAGCGAGTTCCAGGACAGCTAAGGGCTATACAGAGAAACCCTGTCTTGAAAAACCAAAAAAAAAAAAAAGTTAGTAGCTTCTACCACATTCTCCTAAAACACGTTTTCAAGTACTGAGTCCATCTAGTTTTAGGATATACATCGGACAGGGATAGGTGCTCAAGGCAATAGTTCAAACTGAGCTCAGTATTCTGGTTATTCTCATCAATATCTATGTTTAAAAGTATGGTTGATTTGAATATGACAGGCAGTCGACTTTTTAATTTATTGTTGCTACTACAACTATGACTATGACTACCACCTCTATGACCACGACCATGACCACCACTACCACTTCCACTACTACTGCTATTGTTGAGATGGTATTATACTAACTTTCTGGTCTGAAACATACACTATTTCTCCTTCATCCTACCAAGTACTGGGATTTCCTACCAGGTAGATACTAGGCATTTTTTCTTCTAGTTGCATCCTACTGAGCAGTATCTTATCAATATATTCAGGATAAAGAAATCACCAAACCAAGTGTTGTCTAAACTCCTGACCTTTACTATCTTGGGATACCATAAAGTTGTTTTAATTACTTTTTATTATTTTAGATTGTAGTAAAATTTCATATTTCTCCCTTTCCTTTTCTCTTTCTAATTCCTTTCATACACCTCCCCTTTTTCTTTCAAATTCATGATCTGATCTTTTATAATTATTGTTGCATGAATCTATATCTATATCTATCTATCTATCTATCTATCTATCTATCTATCTATCTATCTATATTTCTTAAATTCTACCTGCTTCGTTTTAATCACAAAGTTTTGTGGTAGTTTCTTAAACATCAGGTTCCAAAGTACATACCATTCTCTTATTTAAAGTACATCTTGCATATATATATATATCAGGAATTGTCAAAAATCTTATTATATTTCTCAATCATTTTATGCTTCAAATGATTAATAGCATCTTGAATAAGAAATAATAGCTGGTTAGTGTTAAGAATTTATGAACATACAATTCATAACTATTTCAAGTAGACTAAAACTAAGGAAGTAAAAAATATTTGGTAGAATTTTCTTAGATAATTGTGTGTTATAAATTTTACTTCATTCTTTGAGAATTTTATGAATATATGCATTATATTTTGATTATAAGATGTTCTTTCTTTAAAATTGCTTTCCTACTTTGCCTATTTAATAGAATAATATTAGTAGGTAAGTTATTACATAGGGCCTATGATTTATCTAATCAGTTTCTAGGCCTTGCCTAGATTTGTGCCAAATATGGACTCAACTGTGGAGCAGGCTTTAATTCAATAAGAAGATGGCTGGCTATTATCATTACTTTTGTGTCATGGTAGGCATGTTTTACCAGGCTGGTTGTTGTTTTAGTTCACAGGGTTCACAACTGAGTAACATATTAGTTTTCTCCTCCAGTAGCATTCATAGAACCTTTTAGCACTATGAAATTTAGCCACTGCCGATGACATATCCAGTATCAGCTTGATTTCTGCATGGTCTGGAAGTCATGTATGTGTTGCCTTGAGCAATAGTGTCTTACCATCAAGTTCTTTAGGGCAATCAAGAACACTGGCAATATCCTGTAATGTTAGAAGTCTAAGGTATCTCACCGGCCAACAACTCCAAAGGAGGTTACCCTTCCCTTTCATTGGAATTTTTAGTTGTTAGCCTGTGGTACTCTTATTGCCCCATTATAAAGTAACTCCCTTAAAACTCTTTTAAATATATATAAAGCAACTATAGTAGTAAGTTTCCATATGACTTGTGAGATATCTTAGTATTAATTATCTCTCACTGAGTTCCCTCTTTGACCATCTGCTATTCCCTATCTCAGTGAGAGCAGAGATTACAGGACATTGCGAGCGGATGGGGTAGGGCTGCTCTCCTGAGCTACAGAAGGAATGGTTTGATGGGTAAAACGCCTGCAAGTCAAAAGAAATTTAGAGTTGTCCACAGTCAGAAATGGTGATCTTCCTGCTGGTCTTGCCATTCCTGGACCCAAAACGTTCCATGGCTTCCGCAATGTTCATGCCTTCTTTCACCTTCCCAAAGACCACATGCTTGCCATCCAGCCATTCAGTCTTGGCGGTGCAGATAAAAAACTGGGAACCATTTGTATTTGGTCCAGCATTTGCCATGGACAAGATGCCAGGACCTGTATGCTTCAGGATGAAGTTCTCATCCTCAAATTTCTCTCCGTAGATGGACCTGCCTCCAGTGCCATTATGGCGTGTAAAGTCACCACCCTGGCACCTGAATCCTGGAATAATTCTGTGAAAGGAGGAACCCTTATAGCCAAATCCTTTCTCTCCAGTGCTCAGAGCATGAAAGTTTTCTGCTGTCTTTGGAACTTTGTCTGCAAACAGCTCGAAGCAGACACGGCCCAAGGGCTCGTCATCAGCCGTGATGTCTAAAAACACGGTGGGGTTGACCATGGCTGCAGCAAGCGGCGAGAAGTGACAGTGGCGTCTACAAAGCCATCCCTCTCTATTTCTTCAGACCATTGAGTTCTATCTCCTTTCCTCTGAAATAAATCACCTCGAGGTTCCTTACTAATTTCTTGAACTCTACAGTCATTCCAAAATGTAACACATGTATCTGAACATTGAATGCTAATACCCACATGTAAGAGAAAGCATGAGATATTTGTATAGCTGGGTATGGCTTACCACATCCAGAAAGACTGTTTTCAGCTCCATCCATTTACCTGGGGATTTCGTAATTTCTGAAGGGATAAATAATATTCTGAAGGGATGAATAATATCCTGTTGGGTAAATTGACTACATTTTCATTATTCATCCTTTAGATGATGGTCATCTAGGCTATTTTTATCACTTGGCTGCTATGAAAAAAAACAACAATAAAGACTGATGATCAGACACCTTTAGAAGAAGACATGGAGTCTGTTTGTAAGATGTCCAAGAGTGGTATAGGTGGATCATGTGGTACATCTATTTTTAGGTTTTAAAAGGATCCTCCATGCTGATTTCCACAGTGGCTGCACCAGTTTTGCACTCCCACTAGCTGTGACTAACTGTTGCTCATTCTCCACTCTGCCCAGCTTTTGTCATTTAAAAATATCATATTCATTCTACATGGCATAAGATGAAATCTTAAAGTAGTTTTAAGATCTATTTCCCTCAGAGGATTTTGAATTAAAAAAATATTTTCCAGCCATTCCTATGTTATCTTTTGAGAGCTTTCTGTTTGGTTTCATGCTCTATTTTTAAATTAAGATTCTTTTGCAAAATTGATATAGTATTAGGTGAATACTAATGACTTATTGTTATACCAAAAATTAGTGGATCTTTTCATTTCATTCCTTTTGCAATAGATGGTGATTAAAATAGAGACTCAGAATTGGTCAAGATGCAGAGAGTAAGAAACTTTAAAATGTTCATCCCTAAACAGAACATCTATCTCACATCCCCTCCTCCCAGGACTCAGGGATAACTGAGAAAGAACAGAGGGAAAGATTGTAAGAATGAAAGATGGCTGGTATGTACAAGAAAGCAGTTTTCCAGAGAGCAGTGCTGTTGTACATAGGAATTCCTAGAGTTGAGTTATTATGCTCCAAAACAGAAAAAGCTTAAGACAGATGAAAATCCCAGCATGAATTTCACCCCAGCCAAGGAATCATTGGTAATTGATAGGTGCTAGGAATGGAAGAGTGTTTTCCTTTTCTGTGATGTGTCCTCTTATGGGTTGACTATAATCCCATAGGCCACATATCCAAGGGTATATGGCTAATACCAAATGTACTTGATGGCTAGACAAAAACAAACAAATAAGCAAGCAAGCAAACAAAAGCAGAGGCTAAAAACCGAGTAAGAGAATGGAGGAGTATATCTATGAGGAGTGAGGGAAGGTGTGTAATATCATCAAAGTACATTATATGGAATTCTCAAAAAGCTAATAAAAATATTAAAAAATAGAGTTTTTTTCAATAAGATCTTCTCCTTAAAAGAATAGTAGTTAAGTGTTCAACCATAGGCTTGTCCAACTTGAGGCCTATGCCTCGAGAGGGAGCCCATGTCTGCCTCTGCTCAGAAGTCTAGAGACCTAGGATAAAACCAAACATAACTGGGGAAAAAACAATTTAATGATTGATAATAATATTCTTCTATACTCAGATAGGTGCCTCGCCCAGTTATCATCAGAGGGACATCATCCAACAACTGATGGTAGCAAATACAGAGACTCACAGTGAAACACTGGGTGGAGGCAGGGGAACACCACAGAAGTGTGCATGATTGTCGGGGCCAGACAAGTCATCTAAAACACCAGAGCTAGGCAGGGCTCATAAGGGCTCACAGAGACTGAGGCAACAATAAAAAACCCTGTATGGCTCTGAACTAGATCCTGTGCATATATGTTATGGTTGGATAGCTTGGTATTCTTATGGGACTCCCATTAATGGGAGTTGGGGAAGTCTCTGACTCTTTTGCCTATGTTTGGGACCATTTTCCTTCTACTGAGCTGCTTTGTCTTGATTTGAGAGTTTGTGTATTAGTCATATTTTAATTTGTTAAGTTGAGTTTGATGGATGTTCCTGGGAAGGCTGCTCTTCTCTGAAGAGAAGCAGAGGAGGAGTGGACAGGGGAGAGGGAAGGTGGTGGTAGGGGACTGGGATGTGTGTAGAGAGGGGAAACTGCAGTTGGGATGTTATGTATGAGAAGAAAAAAAAAAAAAAAGAGTAGTTAAATACTGGGAACCAATTCAAATACATAGTTCTATGAAGCCATCACACACTCCTGAACTAATATTTAAGGAATGGAGACTAACCAAAAGGTTGAGAGAAACCAAACAAAACAATGACAGCTTCTGGGGTTTTGTCTGTTTGTTTGTTTGTGTGTATGTTTGTTTGTTTTTAAAGGAAATTATGGTCCATGCATTTCTATACATTTCCTTTGTTATCTTCTTACAGTACAGTGGTAACAAAATAGTCAATTCTCTCCTGAATAAACACTGCCATTGTTAGGAGAAAAATGTAATATTACATTTACATAGAGAAGATAACCACTTGCCTCCAGCAAGATGCTGTATTCCTACTGGAAGAAGGAAAAATTCCTTACCTTTTCTTCTTGTCCTTTATTAGGACTTAAGATAAGTGTCAGGATATGTTAAGTATTCATGGATGGGCTATCCAGAAAAATTTGGAATGAGACCTATAAATTTTATAAGAACAAACATTGAGAGATAAAAGCACATTTTGTATATTGTCAGCCTTGTGTTCCAACCAGTGTGCAAAAGCATTTTGTTCCTGTTTCTGGCATGAAAGTGTCACAGACTTAACTAATAAAATAATCTCTATGCTATTTGGTAGGCAAATTGAGACAGTTCTAGTTTTGCTAGTTTGACCAGGGAAAGCTATATCTAAAAAATAATTAACTATATTTATATACAGCTACATTTATATTTACATACAGATATATTTATATGCTGATCTCTTCTAGGCGAAAACTGATAAGGTCTGCATAACAAGCATCATTGAGATTTATAAAGGGCTGGGCAGCGCTCACAATGAATGGCATAGTTCAGACTTGCTTTCATAGCTAAATGTGGTAGTTCATGCCTATAATCTTAATACCGGAGGAACAGAGGTCAGAGAACTCAGGGCTAGCTACAGCTAGTGAAAACCTGCCTCGAAACTCAATCAAACCAAGTAAAAAGACACCCCAACCCTAACAGGCTTTTCTTTTTTTTTTAGATTCATACAATTAAAAGATATTTTTAATGCATCATGGAGCATGAAATATACCTTGCACTGTTGGCAGAGACAGTAGATTTTTCTATACTAAAAGCTCCAGCTTTGAATATGGTTACAATTATAATTACATGTGTTAAAATAGCACAGTATGTAGGACATATTCACCCAACATTTAAGGCAGGCAACATCTATGATTTTGGAGTTAAAATGTGGTTTAATTTTAATTTCACATTTAATAAGGCATAATTAGAGTGGTTTCTCTTAAATGCATATAGTTGCATATTTACTTTTAAAGTATAGCTTCATGTAAGTATATATATATATATATATATATATATATATATATATATATATGTGTGTGTGTGTGTGTGTGTGTGTGTGTGTGTGTGTGTGTGTATACATACATATGTGTATGTGTGTATGTATGTGTATATATATATACACACATATATACTGTTAGATATGGAAGAGCACTTTTAGAAATATCTTCTAGAAATTTAATCCTGTTGTTATAAATGGCTCATGTATGTCTTTTTGTCCATGCTTAGGTGCAATCTTATTAAAAGTTTTTATTCTTATGAAAGTAGCACTGTCCAAACTGAGAGCATTTTCATAGGATTAGACTTTGAGTACTGGTCATGCACCTATTTCTTTCTTACAAGGAGAGGACCCAGCATGAGTCTTATAAGGCAGGCACAACTTCAACACAGGGCCTGCTGCTGTCACAACCCTTCCATGGAAATAACCACATTTTACAGAAAGTGAGACTATTGAGGATTTGTTTCTTTCTGATCTTTGAATGTAGAAGGATAGAACAAAGAAAAGAGAGAAGAGAGGGAGAATCAGTGATAGAGGGAGAAAGAATGAAGAAGACTTTCTTATAGAAACAATGTTGGCAATGAGCATTAAATCAGAATTTAAATGAACCCAAGATAGAATGTGTCAAACTCTCAAATGATTTCCATAGAACATTTTACTCCAAACCACCCTGAAAAATCACTGAGGATTCAACCTATTCCTAGATACAATGTTTCAAAGATGCCAGATATACAACATTGTTTATAGTTATTTTACTTAATACATGAGAAATACTAACATGAGTCAGACAGGGAAATTTTAAAATCAGAGCATGAAAATGTGTATCTTCTCAGCCTCAAACTCATAATAGTGAGTCTTTTTTTGTCTTTGTTTTGCCCTCAAACATAGCAAGGAACTACAATGCAGACAGCCCATGGACCTGACCGTACCTTAGGCATATGTGCAACAGAAACAGCTGCATTCTGAAGGATACAGAGAACACAGCTGCCTTATGAAATGTAAAAGTGATTAGAGAGTCAGGAGGGCCCTTCTACTTTTAGGTGCAGAGATTCAAGTAACAAATCCACTTTCCCTTCCACTTTGCCAATTCAGTGCATAGCTATTTCCCATGCAAAGGAAGAATTACATAGTTGAGATCTAAATACTAAGGGATAGATGGGAAGTTTTTCTTGTTTGGACATCTTATTGACTTTAAAATAACTATAAAATACCAGTTGTCCTTCCAACTATAACAGATGGAAGGAACCTGCACCTCATCCTTAATGTGTTTCTAGGAGAGGAACTTAAAAAGTAATGAAACCTCAAACCTCTTCCCTTAAGTAAAAGCAATACAAAAAACAAAAGGACAAAAAACAAAACAAAACAAAACAAAACAAAACAAAACAAAACAAAAAACCCCACAAGGCTTCTCAATAGAATTGTCTTCAATCATATTCAATCACATAATGAGTGTATTTCAGTATCTGCCAATAGAGCAGTTATTAATACAGGGACTGAATTTTCATTGCATCAAACTTTAATTTTATTAAACGTCAGTAACTGTGTGTCTAATATATTGAACAGTGTATCTTTGAAGCACTGGAAATTGTCATGTGAGATGCTAAGACACGTAAGCAGTTCCCTTACAATTATTTTGTGATTGATTTAATGGCAATTTACCTACTTCCTAATGTTTCTGGGAATCTAGTCCTATAATAATCAAGTGAAAAGGTCCTATTCCATTAGAATAATGCTTTATACATTTTGTGGGACATGGAAAAGCTATGACCACAGTTCCTTTCTATGAAGTTTTCCCTGTATCACAGTCTTCTAATAGGAATCTAGTTGTGTGTTCCATGACTTCCTCTATCAGCTTTTAACAGTTCAGAATGCAGCCTATTCATAAATGACCAATTAGTAACTTCAAATCTGTTGAGAAAAATTAAACTGGATGAATAGAGCATGTGGTTTGGGGGAGGTTCTGCTAGTCAATATGCAAATGACATCAGAGCAACACAATACAACTTGTTTGCTTACAGAAGAATCTGGGCAGCATAATGACCCCATGTAAAGAGCAATTATGAAGAAGAACAACTCCACAGAAACCAGGAACCCAGCAGCAGAAGCTGAATGAGTATAGTACAACCTTGCAGAGTTAACTCATCATCTTAGCTAAGACTTAGTTTCCAATCATCACTATTTTTCAGTATTATTGAGGGCTATAGTTCTCTCAATGATAACTTGTCTTTTTTATATGTTAGTTTGAGAAAGTCTAAAAAAAACTGTATCACTGGTATATGTAGATATAATAGACAAGTGTATAATCTAACCCCTCCCTCCTCTTCATTCAAGAATGAATTTAACACTAAATAGGCCTTAGAGTTGGTGACATCAGAGGTCATTCCTAAAGTAAAAATAAGATGTATGCTGCCTTACATGTTCCCTCCTAATTCTCATAATGGAATTGACACTGACTCTGGGATCTGAACTGAGTGTGCCACGTAAATGCATCACTTAATGATGGGGATATATTCTTGGAAAGATATCACTGATCAGAGTGTACTTACACATAACTAAAAGTCTAGGTCACTTGGTATGGCCTCTTGGTGCAATCAAGAGACCAATCAAACATGGGATGCATCAAGGTGTTCTGTCATTATGGCATACTTTACCACAGGGAACTTGTTTTATAGGTCAAAAGAGTGATCTCCAAAATAATGATTAAAGCTTTCTAGATATCTAATGATATAGAAGCTCTAGTGTATATATTTGAATATATATACACACACATATATACATATATATTTGTCTGTGTATATATATATACATATATGCATGTATATGTATATCTATAGATATGTGTATTTATTATATATATATATGTATATACAAGTTTAATGATTCCTCAACTTATGTTATCGAACAAAAACTCCGCAATCAAAAATGAGTTGTTTCTATTGGATTTGCTGGCCAATAAGGTACAATAGATCTCAAGCATTATAGGCTACTGCTAATAGTTTTGGTTACCCTGTAAATCTTGCTTGTAATACCGTTTCTGAGCCAGGCGTGGTGGCGCACGCCTTTAATCCCAGCACTCAGGAGGCAGAGTCAGGCAGATTTCTGAGTTCGAGGCCAACCTGGTCTACAAAGTGAGTTCCAGGACAGCCAGGGCTATACAGAGAAACCCTGTCTTGAAAAACCAAAAAAAAAAAAAAAAAAAA
>LR755389.1:4434-23163 GCA_902729485.2 Mus minutoides | reverse complement strand
TTCTTGACATGATAGTATTACTGAGGTTTGAGAAAGGCTGATATGACTTGATTTTAGTCCCATTAGCAATCTAATTCAGATTTTTTTCTCTTCTCCTTCTAAGTAAAAACATTTAAAAAGCACATTTTTTACATTTTTATTATTTCTTTGAGGATTTCATACAATGTATTTTGATCATATTCACTCTCCCTCTTGACTCTTCCCAGAACCATCCTTCTTTTTTTTCCTTTCAAAACTTTTTTTCAATTTTTATTAGATATTTTCTTCATTTACATTTCAAATGTTATCCCAAAAGTCCCCCAAACCTTCCCTCATCCCCCGCCCTGCTCCCCTATCTACCCACTCCCACATCTTGGCCCTGGCATTCCCCTGTACTGGGGCATATAAAGTTTGCATGACCAAGGGGCCTCTCTTCCCAATGATGGCCAATTAGGCCATCTTCTGCTACATATTCAGCTAGAGACATGAGCTCTGGGGGTACTAGTTAGTTCATATTGTTCTTCAACCTATAGGGGTGGAGACCCCTTCAGCTCTTTGGGTACTTTCTCTAGCTCCTCCCTTGGGAACCATGTGTTCCATCTAATAGCTGACTGTGAGCATCCACTTCTGTGTTTGCTAGGCACTGGTATAGCCTCCCACGAGAAAGCTATATCAGGACCCTTTCAGCAATATCTTGCTGGCCTATGCAATAGTGTCTGTGTTTGGTGGCTGATTATGGGATGGATCCCCAGCTGCAGCAGTCACTGGTTGGTCCATCCTTTTGTTTCAGCTCCACACTTGATCTCTGTAACTCCTTCAATGTGTGCTTTGTTCCTAACTCGAGGAAGGGGTGCAGTGTCCACCTTTTGATCTTCCTTCTTCTTGAGTTTCATGTGTTTAGCAAATTGTATCTTGGGTAATCTATGTTTCTGGGCTAATATCCACTTATCAGTGAGTACATGTTATGTGAGTTCTTTTGTGATTGAGTTACCTCACTCAGGATGATACCCTCCAGATCCATCCATTTGCCTAATAGCTGTGTAGTAAGAACCATCCTTCTTTTCCATCAACTTTGCATCACCCCCAGTTTTCTCCTCAATGCCAGTATGTGTTATTCAAGCATTCTTAGTTATGTGGTCTTTGTCTAGAGTGTGGCAAGTGGCTGTATTTAAAGAAAAGTTATCCTTTCTTCCAGGAGCTAACAATTACAGTTCCTTAAGTAGGGGTAGAATTTCATGCCCAACTCTATTCTCCATGCTGGGATTTCATTTTAATTTGGTTTACATAGTTGTTCATGTAAAAAGCACGTTTTTATAGAAAATTTTTCATTTCTTCTACCTAACAATTACAAATAAGCGTAAACACTTTCTTAAGGAGGGGTGGAGGAGAGAGGACCTTCCACACACAAGCCAATATGACAAGAAGAAGGTTCTGCAGGAAGGCAGTCACAGTCAGTCCCACAGAGCACAGCAAGGCACCAGTCACAAAAGGTTGCTAGGTTACCTGTGTAGGAAGAGCAGCCAGCTTTTGTTAGGCTCCGAGGTTAAGAGCACTGACTGTTCTTCTAGATGTCCTGAGTCCAATTCCCAGCAACCACATGGTGGTTCACAACCATCTGTAATGGGATCTGATGCCCTCTGAAGATAGCTATAGTTTTCTCATATTAAAAAAATAAAATAAATAAATCTTTTGGGCCGGGCGTGGTGGCCCGCGCCTTTAATCCCAGCACTTGGGAGACAGAGGCAGGCAGATTTCTGAGTTCAAGGCCAGCCTGGTATACAAAGTGAGTTCTAGGACAGCCAGGGCTATAAAAGAGAAACCCTGTCTCGAATAAACAAAACAAAACAAAAACAAAAAACAAAACAAGACAAAACAAAAACAAGAAATTAAATGAATCCCCACCTTCCTGGGTAGGCCTGGGAGGCCTAGCCTGAACTAAAACAAGAGCAGTAGGGAAAATACAATTTCTAACTGCAGACAGACTTGTGATCATGGACGTTGTTGGGGTTAAAATTATAAAATAGCTGTCAAACAGCGACATGGTTCTAAAATTGGAAATTATAATTTTAATACTTTATTTAAAATTTTTGAAATTTCAAATTTTAAAAATTTTATATTTTAAATTTAAATTTCAGCATTAAATTTCAATTATAAATTTTAAAATTGAATTTGAATTTATATTTTTAATTTATATTTCACTTGACATTTCATTTTGATTTTTAACTTTTAATTTCAATTAAAAAATTTTAATTTGAAGTTTTTATTTTAAAATCTTAAATTGCGAATTTTAAATTTTTAAAAAAATTTCAATCTTAAATTGTGAATTTTAAATTTAATATTTTAACTTTTTAAAATTTTAAATTTTTAAAATTTTATTTTTTAAATACTAATTGCAGCATTAAATTTCAATTATAGACTTTAAGTTTGAATTTATATTTTAAATTTACATTTCTCTTGACATATTTCATTTTGATTTTTTAAATTTTAATTTCAAAGTGTTTATTTATTTATTTATTTATTTATTGGTTTATCGAGACAGGGTTTCTTTGTGTAGCCCTGGCTGTCCTGGAACTCACCCTGTAGACCAGGCTGGCCTACAGAAATCTGCCTGCCTCTGCCTCCCAAGTGCTGGGATTAAAGGTGTTTGCCACTGTGCCTGGCTAAGTTTTAAAATTTTTAACTCTAAGTTTTTCATTTTATATATTCAATTTTATATTTTTAAATCAATTTTAAATTTAAGTTTTGAATTTTAAATTTTTACAAATTTTAGCTTTAATCTTAAATTGTGAGTTTTAATTTTAATACTTTATTTTACATTTTGAAAATTTTAAATTTAATTTAATTTTAAATTTTAATTTTGAGTTTGAATGTATATTTTGACTTTAATTTCCGATTTATATATTTCATTTTACATTTTGATGATAACTGAGGAGGGTTTTCTCCTTTCTTTCTCTCTCTTTCTTTCTTTCTTTCTTTCTTTCTTTCTTTCTTTCTTTCTTTTTAATTCCCAGAACCAAAAAACAAAATTGAAAATTGATTTTCATGGCGACCATGGGCTGAGTTTGGGGGAAAATGAGAATGGAGGTTTGTTCTTAAAGATGTATTTGTTAAAATAAATGAGTTCACTATAGCTGTCTTCGAACACCAAGAAAAGGCACAAAATGACAGTTTAGATGGCTAGAAGCAGTCAAGTAGTTGCTGGGGTTTGAACTCAGGATCTTAACCACTGAGTGATCTCTGAAAAGGAGATTCTCTGTTTCTTAGACTATAAATCACTTTCCTGTTGGCAGGCACTCATAGCGACACCGTGTGGCCGTTTCCTAGAATGACAGGAAGTTTTGTAAAAAAAAAAAAAAAAAAAAAAGAGAATTTTGAGATGGAAAACATAGTATAGGGATGGCTCTGGATTGAACTCATGACTTTTAAAAGAGAGTCCGTGCTGTTAACCACTGAGCCATCCCACAGCAGAAAGGTTCACTTCTGCCATTTAGGTGGTAATGATTTTTAAATGAGAGTCCGTCTGTCTGCAGCCGCAGCGGGGCCGAGAGAGACCGAGGCGTGCGGGCGGCCGTGCGTGGGAATCCCCGGGTCGGGCAGCTTACCCTGGACGGAGAACACGGCAGTGGGCGGGACTGACTGGGACATGCGTGCCTCTCACGCACCGGGACGCAGCGCGTGCACCGTAGGACCTGGGCTCTCTGAGCCGCAGGGATGGATGCACACTTTCGTCTGCTCCGAGCTCTGGGTACCGCGGGGGCGGGACCAGGCAAGGTGGGTGAGCCCAGGATGTCCCTGGGACGCCAGACCGTCCTGTCCCTGCTCTGTTGAATAACAACAGGAGACGCACAGTGATAGCAGGGATCTCACCTAAAATGAATTCCCTGCTTCCTAAGGGTGACCCCGCAGCAGAGGATACAACAGTAAGAAGCTGGCATTTCAGGAAGGTCGCCTGGTCTTGCATCCAATCCTATAAATGCAGTGTCTCCATCTTCCTCTGAGCGGCCCAGCAAAAGATGTCCTGATCCCTGGCCCTGAGATACAGATGCTCAGATCTGCCTCCACGTCACCTAAGGGAACAGCCTGGGTTCCCGCAACTCCTTAATTCTCACAATTCCTAACACACACACACACACACACACACACACACACACACACTCACACACTTCACACATGGTCATCCCCCTGCCTCACACACTTCACTCATGGTCATCTCCCTGCCTCACAGTCTTCACTGGAGGTCATCCCCCCCTGCATCACCCTCTTCACCTGAGAGAGCAGCTTCACTTACCTCAACTCCTAAAACACTCACTGGGTCATTCTCCCTCACATTCTGTGACTGGGGACAGGCCAGGGCAGAGGTTAGAGATTTAAAGATCAGAGATCTGGGGTCACGCTTGTCTGCGGGTTTTCTGGATTTTTTTTAAGATTTAAAATTCATGTTTATGTGTTAATATGGGACCTGGTATATCTACGCCACCTGTGTGTCACAGAAAACGGGAGATGGTGTCAGACCCCCTATGAAGGTGGAGTCACAAGTGGCTCTGAGCCCCCAAACCCAGGTGCTGGGAACCGAACTTGGGTCCTCTGGAAGAACAGCGGTGGATCAGGGTTAGGGTGGATCTGAACTTTTGAGCCCTCTCTCCAGTCTCATGTGTCCAGGAGGACATACACTTCACTCCTGGTCATCCCCCCTGCCTCACACTCTTCACTCACAGTCATCCTCCTGCCAGAGCTTCAGAGAAGGGAAGGGGAAGGCTGGGGGGTGGGAGGAGCTGAGGCAGAGGGGGATGCTATCCCTGAAGAGTGGACAGAGAGGGTCAGACAGAGCGTGCAGACTGCAATGACATGGTCGGAGAGACCAGGGCTTGGCGCCCCACCTTCCTGTCACGCATACCCTGGGCGGTTGCCCCCTCCGTGAGGCCCCAAGAGCCACTAGGTGTCACACACCAGCTGCAGCAGACACAGGTCCATGGAGCCTCTGTCTTTGGAGCTCTCTGGGGTTCGGGCATTAACCCCTTGGAGTCCCAGCGTGGCAATGGGTTTGCTAGGGACGCCCAGGTGGGGTCCGCGGGTCTCGGGGCACCGCCTTGTGCCATGTGGAGGACAGGGGGGGGGGCTGCAGAGAAGAGGGTGGATGGGGACCTCGCAGGGTGTGCTCACGTCCGCGGGGAGGAGGCGCGGGGACCTTCCGTGTGCACACACAGAGATGCAGAACCCTCAGGCGGAGAGTCCACCGACGGGGAAGGAAGCGCTGGCTACACAGGGTTTCACTCGAGGTCATCCTCCTGCCTTACACACTTCACTCGCAGTCATCCCCCTGCCTCACACTCTTCGTTCTTGGTCATCCCCCTGCCTCACGTCTGCGGGGAGCAGGAGAATCAGGAGGAGAGACAGCAGACGGGGAAGGAAGTGCCCTCTAACACAGGCCTGGAGGTCTGGGGAGCAAGGTGGACACGGGTGGGTGAGGTTTGGGCCCTGCTCAGGCTCATGACGACACAAGGAGGACTAACCTCAGCAACTCGGGTGGACCCCTGTGAGATGTCCCGGCCCGAATCCCGAGGCCTGGCATGGAAGGACTTTTCCCAGTGGAGGCGCCTTGGTGGACAGTGGCTTCTAGACGTCGGGGTGGGTCTGCTGTGAGGAGTGGACACCTCTGCCATGTTCGTCTCAGAGCGAGCTCTGCACTGGCTGCCACCAGGGCAGGGCCCGGGGCAGAGGGTTGTGGAGCTGTCAGCAGCAGGGGGATGCTGCACAGAGGAGCCCTAGGTGGGACGGGCAGCCGCAACCGGCCATGTACCCTAGCAAATGGGCACCAGGTCCCCTCCCCAGAAAGCAGCCTGTGCTCTCTGGACAGGCGGTGTGTGGGGGTGGGGGAAGGATGCAGATGACGGCGTCCACAGCTCAGCCTGGCACGCTCGGTCATGAAACTCATCCACCCGTGACACAGGGCCACGGCTCGGCCACACAGAAGCCCTTGTTGGGCGCCGCTCCTCTTCTGGGTGCCTTCTGCGTGCTCAGATCTGCGGTCCAGACGGCCCGGGGCGCTGCTGGTTTCCGGAGGCGCTGGGCATCTGGCTTGGGGAGAGAAGCTGGCCTACTGTGTGCTAGGCTCAATCCTAGTTTCAAAAACGGGAGGGAAGGAGGGAGGGAGAAAGGGAGGGAGGGAGAAAGGGAGGGAGGGAGACAGAGAGGGAGGGAGGGAGGGAGGGAGGGAGGGAGGGAAGGAGGGAGGGAGGGAGGGAGATTGATTGTCTCATCCAGCGGAAGGTCAGCGATCCAGACATCACTGATCTCTGTCAGGCCTCTATGGCGCCACCGTGTGGCCATTTTTGAAAGACAGGAATTTTGGGAAAAAGAGAACCCAAGACCTTTGAAAACACAGGGGGTGACTTTAACTGCTGAACCAAGGCCCTAGAACTGCAATCCCTTGTTTCCCAGAATATAAGAGGATCCCAGTGCCCGAGGGTGCACAGAGGACGCGCGGGTGGGACCGATGGGGACGTAAGCACTACTCTGGCGACAAGGACATGGGAGATCGTGGAAATCTCTGCTGATCGGAGCCAGCGTGCATGCATCCCGTCCCGCGGGACCCAGACTGTCTCTGAGTCGCGGGGATGGATGGACGCTCCATCCACCCTGGGACCTCATGGGACCTCAAGGGCAGAACTGGGTACGGGCAGGCAGGGAAGCGGTCCGAGGCTGGCCCATCCTGGGACACCAGACTCCCTCATCCTTGCATTGAGAGAAGAGGACCTGGAGGAGACGTGACAGCAAGACCCAGCTTCTCATTCCTGTGACCTGAGTTGGGGCCTAGTTCTCTCAACCATAACACAGGATGACTTTCCCGATCTAGCAAAAAATATTTTAAACACCTATGACTTATAAAACAACAAGGTGGAATGGAGGTAGTGGTCACTGCCCTTTAGGAAGAAATAACAATCCTTTGAGGAGGGTAGAAGAAAGAACATCTGGAATTTGAGATGGACAGTGTCGTTGGAATTTCCAATCCCAATAAGCCCGTATAAAAAACAAACAATCCAGTTATTATAATTATAAGCTCTATGCCTATATTAGGCAGATACAACACTATACTAACTTATTCCCCAGCTATAAGACCCCCTTCCTACTTATGGTTTCTCTTGGCCACATGGTTCTGGTCCATCATGCTTCCTCCTCTTTTGTCCTCTCTTCTTCCCTTCCTGTCTTCTTCTCCTTTTCTACCTGCCCCCACTATTGAACCTTCAGTCCCACCTTTTCCCTCCACTGCCCAATCACAGACTCTGACCTTTATTGACCAGTTAAAATGGGGAGAAGGTTCATATGAGATCATCTGACTACTTGAGGACTGGGGCAGCCCTCCTGAAGAAGCAAAATTAACATTAGAATAGGAACATCATCCAGCCAACCCACAACAGGACTGAACAAAAAAAGGAGTGTTGGGTGAGAGTTGGAAAGGAGGGTGCAGTGGATGGGAAGCTACTGGATACAAGAGGGGATAGAAGATGTCACAGGACATCCTGGGGCCTAGGGCAAAGAAAATCCAGATGAAGAAAGAAGGAATAAGCAAGTGAAAATGTCAGTGCCTGTAGATTCTTTGTGGGCACTCGGCAGACAAAGGAGGCAGCCCATGTGGCTGGAAAATGGAAAGAAAGCAGAAAAGCCCCTTCCAGAGGACTTGAAGGGCCTTGAATGCCACAGCAAACACTTGGGATGTCTATCTGTAAGTCATTCTGAGCCCGGGAGTACCATGATTTGTTCTGTCTTTCCTAGGAGAGGTCCTGGGAATAGAAGGAAATCGTAAAAATAAATTAATTAAATAATTAAAAATTTAAAAATAGTTGGAGAGGGAAAGAAAGTTAAGTTTAGCCTATTATATAAACGAAAGGACATCATTACTACAGGAGAGAGAGTCTGTTTGTGGTATGGCATGCCTACATATCTAGAGCTTTGGAGGCTAAGGCAGAAGAGTGGAGAGTTTGAGACCAGCCTGAGGTACATACTGAGACCTTGTCTCAAAAATAAAAATGAAAGAGCAGAAAAGAGAAGGAGACAAGAAGGGGAAGAAAAAAATGGGAGGGAAGGAGACTGCTTTCAAGTGGGGGTAGCTCTTATAAATTAATGGTTGAAATTAATTGTAAACAGTGCCAAAGTTTAAAGTAAGAGCATGAAAACTAAATAAAGATTGGAGATTTGAATGCAAAAAAAGCCAATTGGGTGTGTTTGACCTTACATACTTCCTATAACTGGCTAGCTCCAATATGTTTTGGGAAGCAAAGTGCTTTTCTTTAATGCTTTAGACTCATAATTATAATTCTAGGGAACACATAATTTGAGTGTTCTATTAATTCCTTGCTAGGGGAGGTGTCCTTTATAATAAAAAAGCATTTGTCTCATGCTACTGTCTTTTAAAAAATTTTTTATTAGATATTTTCTTCATTTACATTTCAAATGCTATCCCAAAAGTCCCCTATACCCTCCCCACCCACCCTGCTCCCGTACCCACCCACTCCCACTTCTTGGCCCTGGTGTTCCCCTGTACTGGGGCATATACAGTTTGCTAGACCAAGGGGCCTCTCTTCCCAATAATGGCCGACTAGGCCATCTTCTATTACATACGCATCTAGAGACAGGAGCTCTGGGGGTTCTGATTAGTTCATATTGTTCTTTCACCTATAGGGTTGCAGACCCTTTCGGCTCTTCGGTATGTTGTGGCTTTATTTTCATTAAACTCTTTAATTTCTTTTTTCATTTCATCCTTGACCAAGGAATCATTGAGTACAGTGTTGTTCAGTCTCCAATGAGAATGTTCATTTTCTATTATTTATATTATTATTGAAGATCAGCCTTAGTCCATGGTGGTCAGATAGGATGCATGGGATAATTTCAATATTTTTGTATCTGTAGAGGCCTGTTTTGTGACCAATTATATGGTCAATTTTGGAAGAGGTACCATGTGGCGCTGAGAAGAAGCTATATCTTTTTGCTTTAGGATAAAATGTTCTGTAGATATCTATTAAATCCATTTGTTTCATGACTTCTGTGAGTGTCCATGTGTCTCTGTTCAGTTCCTGTTTCCAGGATCTGTCTATTAATGAGAGTGGGGAGTTGAAGTCTCCCACTATTATTGTGTGAGGTGCAATGTGTGCTTTGCTTTGAGCTTTACTACAGTTTCTATAATGAATGTGGCTGCCCTTGTATTCGGAGCATAGATATTCAGAATTGAGAGTTCATCTTGGTTGATTTTATGTTTGATGAGTATGAAGTACCTCTCCTTGTCTTCTTTTTATAACTTTGGGATGGAAGTCAATTTTATCCGATATTAGAATGGCTACTCCAGATCTTTTCTTTGGACCATTTGCTTGGAAAATTGTTTTCCAGGCTTTCACCCTAAGGTAGTGTCTGTCTTTTTCCCTAAGGTGCTTTTCCTGTATGCAGCAAAATGTTGGGTCCTGTTTGTGTAGCCAGTCCATTAGTCTATGTCTTTTTATTGGGGAATTGAGTCCATGGATGTTAAGAGAAATTAAAGAAAAGTAGTTGTTGCTTTCTGTTATTTTTGTTGTTAAAGTTGGATTCTGTTCTTGGGCCTGTCTTCTTTTAGGATTGTTGAAGGATTACTTTTTAGTTTTTTTTAGGGTGTAGTTTCCGTCCTTGTTTTGGTGGTTTCCCTTTATTATCCTTTGAACCTAATAACTTTTGAAAATCATTTAGAGTAAGTCAATTATCTCTTCTTATTTGTATTTTCTGTGCTGCAATTTGCCTAGGACATAATTTATGTTCTAAATATTAAAAAAAAAGAGAATCTGCTTTGAATCTTTTCTGGAGCAATAACTACTCCAAAATTTTAAAGCTTGTTGTATAAGAGCAAAGCCTTATAGTAAAATTCCATCAGAGGGATTAGCTAATAAAAATCCATGTAATCAATATTATACACTGGAAGATTCAAAGTCCTAAGTTCTTGTATTGAAGCAGAGAAAAAAATTTTTTTTAACATAATGTAAGAATATTAGCCATTCCTTGAGGCAAAACTTTTCAATGGTATTGCTTCATTGGCTCTTTAAAACTACAAAGTGACTAAAAGCAAACCATTACAATCATTTTGGTGCAAAGGAATAAAGAACAATCCTCTAAATCCATAATAGTTCTATATAAAGTAGGCAGGCCAGATTGCAATGCATCTACAAGTTCCATAGTCTCATGAACCTTTCGCAAACCCTGCAACAATCTCCACCTGCCAGATTTTTCTTCAATTACAAATTTTTTCGAGGCAGAATCCTGAGCCTGTGCTCAAACTGCAGACTGCAGCCAATGGAACACTGGCGGTTTAACCATAATTTTTAAGTTTCTCTTGTAACATCAGAGTACAACCACAATTTTGGGAAGCAAAACCCAATTTTAACAGTGTAAACAATCCATTCTCTTTAGAAATCAACACCAAAACATTACTTTCATGTTACAAGTTTTAAGTGTCTCCCTACTTTTGAACTGCAGTTAACTAGCCTGGGTCATTCTGAGACTGCGGCCCAGAGCACGCAAGAACTTTGGAAAGCAAAACTCAACCTCCAACAATAGCCAGACATGGTAGGGCACGCCTTTAATCCCAGCACTTGGGAGGCAGAGGCAAGCAGATTTCTGAGTTCGAGGCCAGCCTCGTCTACAGAGTGAGTTCCAGGACAGCCAGGGCTACACAGAGAAACCCTGTCTCGAAACAAACAAACAAACAAACAAACAAACAAACAAACCAAAACAAAATGAAAAAACCAAATCGTCCAACAATCCAGTCTCTCCAAAAAGCACCAAGGGAATCACCTCCACACTACAAGGTTTGGCTGCCTGTTCCTGGACAGAAACACAGAAACACTGCAGCCTCAAATACCTCCAAGATACACTGCCCCAAATCCTGTCTTTTATAAATCAGGTTTCTCAGATAAGAATTACATAGAATATTACCCAATTCAGGAGTATCTTTACAGACCTGTCTCCTTGGGTTGCTCATACCACTTGTTCTGAATTATTCCAAACCAGAGTTACCAGTTTTAAGTCAACTTTCTGTTACCAATGTTACAAATTTTTAATCATACCCAATAACTTATAAGCCAATAATCTATAACCAAGACATGTAAAACTTATACTTTTAAAACCATTCAGAAACAAAAACGAAATGGCTGCATACATCTACTTATTTAAACCAAACAAAATTCATAATTTTTCTAGCTGTAAAAGAGAGGAGCACCTTGTTACCTGTTGAACCCAATAATCACAAGCACAGAGATTTTTGTAGGAAAAACAGCCATCAGTTCCCTTATCATAGAACTTGAGGGGAGATAGACAAAGGGCCAGACTAGGGCAACAGGTCCCTTCCAGTCCACACCAGCGCCTGGTCTCGGGTGCAGGGTCTATGCACTCCCCCAAGGCCCCTAGAGGACTCTCCAAGCGATCGTGGGACCACTAGTGAGTGGAGCACATCTGTTCCAATAAAATCCTGTGGGACTTGAGAAAGCAGCTGGGAGATAGACAATCGGCCAGAACAGGGCAGCAGGTCCCTTCTGGTCTCCACCAGCGCCGGGTCCTCTCGGGCACAGATGGCAGGAGGCAAGCTTAAGAACAGAAGCAAGAGAAACCAAGGGTACTTGGCATCACCAGAACCAAACTCTCCCACCATGGCAAGTCCTAGATACACCATCACACCAGAAAAGTAAGACATGGATCTAAAGTCACTCCTCATGATGATGATGGAGGAATATAAGAAGAAAATACAAGAAAACACAGATAAACTTAGAGAGTTACGGGAAAACAATACCAAACAGGTGATGGAATTGAACAAACCATCCAGGATCTAAAAACGGAAGTAGAAACAATAAAGAAAACCCCAAAGGCGATAAACCTGGAGATAGAAACCATAGGAAAAAAATCAGGAACCATAGATATGAGCATCAGCAACAGAATACAGGAGATAGAAGAGAGAATCTCAGGCACAGAGGATTCTATAGGGAGCATAGACAAGACAATCAAAGAAAATGCTAAATGCAAAAAGATCCTAACACAAAATATCCAGTAAATCCAGGACACAATGAGAAGACCAAACATACTGATAGTAGGAGTAGATGAGAATGAAGATTCTCAAACTAAAGGGCCAGCAAATATCTTCAACAAAATCATAAAAGAAAACTTTCCATACCTAAAGAAAGAGATGCCCATAAATATACAAGAAGCCTACAGACTCCAAATAGACTGGGCCAGAAAAGAAATTCCTCCCAACACATAATAATCAGAACAACAAATGCAGTAAATAAAGATAAAATATTAAAAGCAGTAAGAGAAAAAAAGTCAAGTAACATATAAAGGCAGGCCTACCAGAATTATACCAGACTTCTCACCAGAGATTATGAAAGACAGAAGATCCTAGCAGATGTCATACAGACCCTAAGAGAACACAAATGTCAGCCCAGACTACTGTACCCAGCAAAACTCTCAATTACCATAGATGGAGAAACCAAAGTATTCCATGAAAAAATCAAATTCACAATATCTTTCCACGAATCCAGCCCTTCAAAGGATAATAACAGAAAAACAAAAATACAAGGACAGAAACTATGGCCTAGAACAAGCAAGAAAATAATCCTTCAACAAACCTAAAAGAAGACAGCCACAAGAACAGAATTCCAACTCTAAAAACAAAAATGCCAGGAAGCAACAATTACTGTTCCTTAATACTCTTAATATCAATGGACTCAGTTCCCCAATAAAAAGACTTAGACTATCAGACTGGCTACACAAACAGGACCCAACATTTTGCTGCTTACAGGAAACACACCTCAGGAAAAAAGACAGACACTACCTCAGAGGGAAAGGCTGGAAAACAATTTTCCAAGCAAACAGTCTGAAGAAACAAGCTGGAGTAGCCATTCTAATATCGAATAAAATTGACTTTCAACCCACAATTATCAAAAAAAGACAAGGAGGGGCACTTCATATTCATCAAAGGTAAAACCTTCCAAGAGGAACTCTCAATTCTGAATATCTATGCTCTGAATGCAAGGGCAGCCACATTCATTAAAGAAACTTTAGTAAAGCTCAAAACACACATTGCATCTCACACAATAATAGTGGGAGACTTCAACACCCCACTATCATTAATGGACATATCCTGGAAACAGAAACTAAACAGAGATACAGTCAAACTAACTGAGACTATGAAACAAATGGGTTTAACAGATATCTACAGAAAATTTCATCCTAAAACAAAAGGATGTACCTTTTTCTCAGCACCTCATGGACCTTTTCAAAAATTGACCATAATTGGCCACAAAACAGGCTTCAACAGATACAAAGATATTGAAATTGTCCCATGCATCCTATCAGATCATCATGGACTAATAACATAAATAGCAGAACACCATCATTTACGTGGAAACTGAACAACATTCTACTCAATGATACCTTGGTCAAGCAGAAATAAAGAAAGAAATTAAAGACTTTCTAGAGTTTAATGAAAATGAAGCCACAACATACCCAAACTTATGGGACACAATGAAAGCATTTCTAAGAGGTAAACTCATAGCTCTTAGTTCGTACAAAAAAAAATCATGGAGAGAGCACACACTAGTAGCTTGATAGCACGTCTAAAAGCTCTAGAACAAATGGAAGCAAATTCCCTTAAGAGGAGTAGACGGCAGGAAATAATCAAACTCAGGGGTGAAATCAACCATGTGGAAACAAAAAGAACCATTCAAAGACTCAATCAAACCAGGAGCTAGTTCTTTGAGAAAGTCAACAACATAGATAAACCCCTAGACAGACTCACTACAGGGATTTTAATCCTAATTAATAAAATCAGAAATAAAAAGGGAGACATAACAACAGATCCTGAGGAAATTCAAAACACCATTAGATCCTTCTACAAAAGGCTACTTTCAAAAAATTTGGAAATTCTGGATGAAATGGACAACTTTCTAGACAGATACCAAGTACCAAAGTTAAACCAAGATCAGATTAAAGACCTAAACAGTCCTATATCGCCCAATGAAATAGAAGCAGTCATTAATAGTCTCCCAACCAAAAAAAGCCCAGGACCAGATGGGTTTAGTGCAGAGTTCTATCAGACCTTCAAAGAAGACCTAATTCCAGTTCTTCTCAAACTATTCAACAATATAGAAAGTGAAGGTACGCTACCCAATTCATTCTATGAAGCCACAATTACTCTGATACCTAAACCACATAAAGACACAACAAAGATAGAGAACTTCAGACCAATTCCCCTTATGAATATTGATGCAAAAATACTCAATAAAATTCTCGCTAACGGAATCCAAGAACATATCAAAACGATCATCCATCATGACCAAGTAGGCTTCATCCCAGGAATGCAGGGATGGTTTAATATACAGAAAACTGTCAACGGAATGCACCATATAAACAAACTCTAAGATAAAAACCACATGACCATCTTGTTAGATGCTGAGAAATCATTTGACAAAATCCAACACCCATTCATGATAAAAGTCTTGGAAAGATCAGGAATTCAAGGCCCATACCTAAACATAATAAAAGTAATCTACAGCAAACCAGTAGCCAACATAAAACTCAATGGAGAGAAGCTAGAAGCAATCCCTCTAAAATCAAGGTCTAGACAAGGCACTTTCTCCCTACCTATTCAATATAGTACTTGAAGTCCTAGCCAGAGCAATGCGACAACAAATGGCGGTCAAGGGGATACAAATTGGAAAGGAGGAAGTCAAATGATTGCTATTTGCAGATGATATGACAGTATATATAAGTGACCCCAAAAACTGCACTAGAGAACTTTTAAACCTGATAAACAGCTTCAGTGCAGTAGCTGGATATAAAATTAACTCTAACAAACCAATGGCCTTTCTCTATACAAATGATAAATGGGCTGAGAAAGAGATTAGGGAAACAACACCCTTCACAATAGTCACAAACTATATAAAATATCTTTGTGTGACTCTAACTAAGGAAGTGAAAGATCTGTATGATAAGAACTTCAAGTCTCTGAAGAAAGAAATTGAAGAAGATCTCAGAAGATGGAAAGATCTCCCATGGTCATGGATTGGCAGGATAAATATAGTAAAAGTGGCTAACTTGCCTAAAGCAATCTACAGATTCAATGCAATCCCCATCAAAATTCCAAGTCAATTCTTCAATGATTTATATAGGACAATTTTCAAGTTCATCTGGAATAACAAAAAACCTAGGCTAGCAAAAACTCTTCTCAACAATAAAAGAACATCTGGTAGAATCACCATGCCTGACCTCAAGCTGTACTACAGAGCAATTGTAATAAAAACTGCGTGGTACTGGTTCAGCAACAGACAGGTAGATCAATGGAATAGGATCAAAGACCCAGAAATGAATCCACACACCTATGCTCACTTGATCTTTGACAAGGGAGCTAGAACTATCCAGTGGAAAAAAGACAGTATTTTCAAGAAATGGTGCTGGCACAACTGGTGGTTATCATGTAGAAGACTGGGAATTGATTCATTCTTATCTCCTTGTACTAAGGTCAAGTCTAAGTGGTTTAAGGAACTCCACATAAAACCAGAGACACTGAAAGTTAAAGAGGAGAAAGTGGGGAAAAGCCTCAAAGATATGGGCACTGGGGGAAAATTCCTGAATAGAACTCAAAGGCTTGTGCTGTAAGATCAAGAATTGACAAATGGGACCATATAAAGCTGCAAAGCTTCTGTAAGGCAAAAGATACTCTCAATAAGACAAAAGGGCCACTAACACATTGGGAAAGGATCTTTACCAATCCTAAATCAAATAGGGGACTGATATCCAATATATATAAAGAACTCAAAAAGATGGACACCAGAAAATCAAATAACCCCATTAAAAAGTGGGGCACAGAGCTAAACAAAGAATTCTCAACTGAGAAGCACTAAAAAGATGTTCAACATCTTTAATCATCAGGGAAATGCAAATCAACACAACCCTGAGATTCCACCTCATACCAATAAGAATGGCTAAGATCAAAAATTCAGGTGACAGCAGATGCTGGCCTGGATGTGGAGAAAGAGGAACACTCCTCTATTGTTGGTGGGACTGCAAGCTTGTTCAACCACTCTGGAAATCAGTCTGGCGGTTCCTCAGAAAATTGGACATAGTACTAAGGGAAGATCCTGCAATACCTCTCCTGGGCATATATCCAGAAGAGGTTCCATCTGGTAATAGGGACACATGTTCCACTATGTTCATAGCAGCCTTATTCATAATAGCCATAAGCTGGAAAGAACCCAGATATTCCTCAACAGAGGAATGGATACAAAAAATTTGGTACATTTACACAACGGAGTACTACTCAGCTATTAAAAACAATGAATCTATGAAATTCCTAGGCAAATGGATGGATCTGGACGGTATCATCCTCAGTCAATCACAAAAGAACACACATAACATGTACTCACTGATAAGTGGATATTAGCCCAGAAACCTAGACTACCCAAGATACAATTTGCTAAACACATGAAACTCAAGAAGTTTGAAGACCAAAGTGTCACACTTCACCCCTTCCTAGAATTAAGAACAAAGCACACATTGAAGGAGTTACAGAGATCAAATATGGAGCTGAAACAAAACGTTGGACCAAGCAGTGACTGCTGCAGCTGGGGATCCATCCCATAATCAGCCACCAAACACAGACACTATTGCATAGGCCAGCAAGATATTGCTGAAAGGGCCCTGATATAGCTGTCTCGTGGGAGGCTATACCAGTGCCTAGCAAACACAGAAGTGGATGCTCACAGTCAGCTATTAAATGGAACACAGGGTTCCCAAGGGAGGAGCTAGAGAAAGTACCCAAGGAGCTGAACGGATCTCCAACCCTATAGGTGTAAGAACAATATGAACTAACTAGTACCCCCAGAGCTCATGTCTCTAGTTGCATATATAGCAGAAGATGGCCTAGTTGGCCATCATTGGGAAGAGATGCCCCTTGGTCATGCAAACTTTATATGCCCAGTACAGGGGAATGCCAGGGCCAAGATGTGGAAGTGGGTGGGTAGGGGAGCATGGCGGGGATAGGGGAGTGTTTAGGGGTCTTTCAGGATAACATTTGCAATGTAAATTAAGAAAATATCTAATAAAAATTGAAAAAAAAGAATTTGAGAAGCTGCTGGCTCCTTTTTAGAGCAGCTTTTCAGAGAAGCTCCTAGCAGGGCTTCTCCTGCAACACTAGACTCCTAACTACATGTGCAGGGCTCCAAAGACCAATTGATACTATCTATTGTTTCTTTTCTCTCTCTCTCTCTCTCTCTCTCTCTCTCTCTCTCTCTCTCTCTTTGAAATGAGTTAATACTAAATCAATGGCTGAACAACCAGCAGATAATGTTTTAACTGTTTTTTTTTTCTTTTGAACGTGAAACACAGAACAACAAACAATCAAACCACAAAATGAAAACACATACTTCACATAAAGCAGTCAGTTTTCACGGACATGTACAGATTGGGTTTTGATGGACATGGACGGATTGGCGTGCCAAGGACAGACAATAGATAGAGAGGAAAGAGAATTAGACATCCCAAAGAGACCCAGATATCCTACCTAAGAGACCCAGATCCAAGCATTCCTCCAGTAAAAGCCAGAGAGGAGGCAGGGCATCTCCTGACCTCCCCCTGTCCCTAGGAGAGAGCTCTGAAACAGCTTACATTCATTTTCCTTCTCTTTCACCAAATCATCCCCAGATAGTGGGAGAGGACTGCTTGTCTCAAACTCATTCTCTCATGTCTCAGGTATAAACTATCTCTAGTCAGGGTCCAAAGGCTAAAAGCATCTATGAGAATTACCTTCGCTTCTCTAGATTTTCACATAGCTCTAAACACATACACAAAACACATTTTACCTTTATCTTGTCCTTCTACAAGGTATATTCACCACTGGCCCAAATCTTCTTTACTTTCCTTTGCACATGCTTCCAGTTCCTGCAGTGTCCATCACTGTATCCCGCTTACAGGAGCTCCAACGTTGAGGAGCCATCTAGCCAAGCCCACTCAGTCAGTCAACAGGTCCTCCAGCTCTGGAGTGAGGATAAAAAAGGAAAAAAAAAAGCCCATGCACCCGCACCAGCCCAGGGCTCCGCACAGGCTCTGCACACTCTCCCCTGGACTCCCCAGGCTGTTGGGACCACAGGCTGTCTTGGGACCACAGGTGAGCAGCTGAAGGCAGCACCTGTTCCTGCCCAATCCCAGGCGACCTGAGTCAACAGCCAGGACCTAGTTAAGGGCCCAGCAGAGGACAGACTCTCCCTTCCCCTTCCGGTCGGGCCCCGTGCACCCGCACCAGCCCAGGGCTCGGGCACAGGCTCTGCACACTCTCCCCTGGACTTCCCAGGCTGTTGGGACCACAGGTGAGCATCTGAAGGCAGCATCTGTTCCTGCCCAATCCCGCGTGACCTGAGTCACCAGCCAGGACAGTAATAAAGGCCCAGACCATTTCAGACTCTCCCTACTGGCCTGCACCAACACCAGGTCTCCTTGGTTAGAGATGGCAGGAGGTAAGCGCAAAAACAGGAGCAACAGAATCCAAGGGTACCTGGCATCACCAGATCCAAACTCACCCACCCCATCAAGTCCTAGATACAACAGCACACCAGAAAAACAGGACATGGATATAAAGTCACTCGTCATGATGATGATGGAGGACTACAAGAAGGAATTACAGGAAAACGCAGATAAACAAGTAGAAGCATTTAAAGAGGAAAAACTTAGAGAGGTACAGGAAAACACAGATAA